>CM033647.1:144109729-144317028 GCA_019512145.1 Engystomops pustulosus | reverse complement strand
CTATGAACTGACTGGGGGTAGTGATTATACTAGACTATGAACTGACTAATGGCAGTGATTATACTAGAATGTGGACTGACTGGTGGCAGTGATTATACTAGCCTATGAACTGACTGGTGTCAGTGATTATACTAGACTATGAACTGACTGATGGCAGTGATTATACTAGAATGTGGACTGACTGGTGGTAGTGATTATACTAGACTATGAACTGCCTGGTGGCAGTGATTATACTAGACTGTGGACTGACTGGTGGCAGTGATTATACTAGACTGTGGACTGACTGGTGGAAGTGATTATACTAGACTATGAACTGCCTGGTGGCAGTGATTATACTAGACTGTGAACTGCCTGGTGGTAGTGATTATACTAAACTATGAACTGCATGGTGGCAGTGGTTATACTAGAGTATGAACTGCCTGGTGGTAGTGATTATACTAGACAATGAATTGACTGGTGGCAGTGATTATACTAGACTATGAACTGACTGGGGGTAGTGATTATACTAGACTATGAACTGACTGGTGGCAGTGATTATACTAGACTATGAACTGACTGGTGGCAGTGATTATACTAGACTATGAACTGACTGAAGGTAGTGATTACACTTAACTGAGGACTGACTGCTGATAGCAATTATGTTAGACTGTGAACTGCCGGGTGATAGTGATTATACTAGAGTATGAACTGCCTGGTGGTAGTGATTATACTAGACAATGAATTGACTGGTGGCAGTGATTATACTAGACTATAAACTGACTGGGGGTAGTGATTATACTAGACTATGAACTGCCTGGTGGCAGTGATTATACTAGACTGTGGGCTGACTGGTGGCAGTGATTATACTAGACTATGAACTGCCTTGTGGCAGTGATTATACTAGACTGTGGACTGACTGGTGGTAGTGATTATACTAGACTATGAACTGCCTGGTGGCAGGGATTATACTAGACTGTGGACTGACTGGTGGTAGTGATTATACTAGACTATGAACTGACTGGGGGTAGTGATTATACTAGACTATGAACTGCCTGGTGGCAGTGATTATACTAGACTGTGGACTGACTGGTGGTAGTGATTATACTAGACTATGAACTGCCTGGTGGCAGGGATTATACTAGACTATGAACTGACTGGTGGTAGTGATTATACTAGACTGTGGGCTGACTGGTGGCAGTGATTATACTAGACTATGAACTGCCTGGTGGTAGTGATTATACTAGACTATGAACTGCCTGGTGGTAGTGATTATAATAGACTATGAACTGACTGATGGCAGTGATTATACTAGATTGTGGACTGACTGGTGATAGTGAGTACACTAGACTATGGAATAGGAAATTAAGTGAAAAGGGCTTTACAGAAGGGCAGTGGCTGATGGGAGGATTCCTGTGTTTGCCATGTTGAGTATTTTTTTGCACTTTATTAGCAGAGATGAGTGATTCAAGATGTCGTCTCTTACAAGCAGAACTCCTGTTACTGAAATGTCTGCTGGAAAGAAGGTTTGGGACAGTGGGCTAGAGCGCCGCTGTACAGGTCCCACATCTAGATAACTAGTGGTAGACACAACTAAATACATAGCAGAAACATGTTGGTGATATTTTATGTTATAATATTGGGGGTCATTTACTAAGGGCCCGATTCGCGTTTTCCCAACGTGTTACCCGAATATTTCTGATTTGCGCCAATTTCCCCTGAATTGACCCGGGATTTTGGCACATGCGATCGTATTGTGGCGCATCGGCGCTGGCATGCACGCAATGGAAATCGGGGGGCGTGGCCGAACGAAAACCCGACGGATTCGGAAAAACCGCTGCATTAAAAAAAAAAAAATCTATCGCGGAGCTTGCACTTAAATTCACTCAGCCCGGCTCGGTGAACTCCAGTGCGTTCCGATGCTTTTCAGCGCCACCTGGTGGACGGCGGAGGAACTACCTTAATAAATCCCGCCGCTGGATCGCGAATGGACCGGGTAAGTAAATCTGCCCCATTATGTTACATATTTTGTCTCTGATGAGAATCATTCTATGACCCCATGCGCACCAACATGTGGGAGACCGATATCCCCCATATCCATCCCCATTGAGGCTTACAGCACCAAGTCACGGTCCGGGCGAGCATACGTTCATCTGCATTAAGCCTTATAAAAAATGTATAAAGCTTGAGAATCATCTAAGAACTCACTTCTTGTCTGTTATTTTTCCATATTATGTCTTGTGTTCTGAATAAGGATTGCAGCCCATTCTGAGAGCTCAGGCTGTAACTCCCGACCTGCAGCAGGGTCAACCCTTTATCTTTAGATAAAATAGCGTCATGAACGATGTAACTGGATTCTTTGTCTCCTTTGTCAGTAAAACATTTATGCTTTGATCCAGATTCATCTGTACATATCAATGCTGGCAAATATTTGTGCACCTGCTATAAAAAGATGAAGATATCAAATACCAGTAAATTGAATGCTTCAGCTTTTCCTGATATCCTTATAGCACCTCCCGGTGTGTGTCGCTCTCTCACTCTCAATGTCTGTCCTCACTGATAGAGAGGAAGAGTGGAGGGGGAGGAAGCAGGATCGGTCATAACAACTCTCATATTCAGTAGAGCATAGACATGTAAACAAGGAAACATGGAGAGTGTGCACACAGAAGAAAAGTAAGTAGCAGGACTGCTGAATCAGTTGATGAATATTACAAGGCAGTAAAGGCTCATGGGAAACTTATGTAAAAGAGTAGCAAACCCCTTTAACACTCAGAGATAACCAAATGGAATTGGAGATGGGATGAACTTTACCACCTTCCAATGACATTTTGAGAGAATAATTCTTTATGTAAAGGAAAGGCTCTAAACCTTTTAAAACGTTTTTCCTAATTTTCACATACTCTTTGGCCACCAGTTCTGGAAGCTATGGCAAGAGGACATATAAAGACGCCTATTATCTAGAAAGTTGCCCAGCAAGTAGTAACACCGTTTGGTGTCATTTAAGAGGAGCATCTCACCTTTCATAGTTTCATAGTTTATATGGTTGAAAAGAGACCTTGTACCCAAGTCAACCAAGGCAAGGAAGGGGATTGGTATGAGGAAGGGATTTACCGGGAAAACAATTTCTGAGATTACTATAACCCTCAATGTTATTTAGGTTTAAAAGGTCTAGCCCCTCTGGAAGCTCTTGATGTCCCTGCTGTGACCAGCGCCGAGGCAGGCTTTCCACCAGATTGACCGTTCTCATAGAAAAAAGCCCTGTCGCCTCCGGTGATTAAACCTGATTTCTCTAACGGAGACAGTGCCCCTCGTCTTTTGTTTGATTTAATCTGAAAACCCCCCCCAAATTTTTTTTACCACCATATTTTTTGTATGGCCCATTCATATTGCCATATGAATTGCATGTGTTACTCAATATGATCTATAGTACCCCGGTCCTTCTCAAAAGGGACTCTCCCAGATTTACTCCCCCAGTACTATTTGCCTTTGGATTATTGGCCCCCAGGTGCATAAACCTTACATTGATCCACATTAAAACCTCATGTGCCAAGTGGATGACCAAACATTCAGTTTGTCAGTCACCCTGCAGCCTATGAACATCCGCCATAGACTGTATTACACTAACAGTTGGGGTTCATCTGCAAAAAATAGAACACAGGGCTATAATTTCCTACCTCTAGATCTCATTACTAAATATATTAAATAGTAGTGGGCCAAGCACAGAACCTGGGGTCCACCACTCAGAAACTGGGACCTTCCGAGTAGGAAACATTGACACAAATTCTGGATACTATCCTTTAGCGTTTCAAATACAATTGCAAATGATTTCTGCCAAAACAATAGCCCTAAGTTTAACCATCCAGGCGTCTATGCGGGACAGTGTCAATGCCTTTGCAAAGTCTAAGAACACAATGGGGAAGATTTACTTACCCGGTCCATTCGCGATCCAGGGCGCGTTCTCTTCGATGATTCGGTTCGGCCGGTATTAATAAAGTAGTTCCTCCGCCGTCCACCAAGTGGCGCGTGCTGGCTGAAAAAGACATCTGACCGGGCTGGAGTTACCTGGCTCGGGCTGAGGTGAGGTAAGCGCGTCCCGAAGCGACCATTTCATTCTTAATTGCGGCGGGTTTTCCGAAACATCGGGTTTTCGTTCGGCCACGCCCCCCGATTTCGTCGCGAGCATGCCGGCCCGAGCGCCACAATCGATCGTTGGCGCCAAATCCCGGGGGCAATTCAGGTACAATCGGCGCAAATGGAAATATTGCCGGTGAAAAGTCGGGAAAGTGGCGAATCGGGCCCTTTAGTGATAGTGAGACACCCCCAATATCCCACAGCAGGCTCGCTCCATCCGCACTGCCCCACTTTCATAGAAGCAGATGGTTGTTGACAACTCTATTCTTAGTTAACCCTGACGCTGGCTGTCCACGATTATACTATTTCGCTGTCACAAGACTCCACACGAATAGTCTGTTTACATAACCCTTCCAGTATTTTCCCACAATGAAGTTAAGCTTACAGGCCGTAAGTGAGCCTGGCGAAGTCTAAAGCGCCGTTTATGATATGGGCACCCAACAGTTCTGCCTGCGGCCAGTCATCTGGCACAACCAAATTGACGAATCCCTGAAGATTTGGTAACAGGTACTACAGCAATAACAAGAACGATGTTGGTATGTGAAATCTGGGGTGTAACCCCATTGTCCAGGAGCTTTGTACACATTGGATTCTATTGAGCTAGACTCTGGATCAAGTCAGTATTAAGCCAGTCTAGTATATCACAGGAGTCCCAGTGACCCCGGCCACTGGACCCCCCACTTTAATATTCAAGTTTGTGATTCTATGTACCACAGAAGGAGAGGTATCTGCAAAACTGCAAAAATTGACCTGGAGATTCAGGTAGCAATGACTTTTGGTCATGAGTTAATGTTTGCCCTCACCATTCCTATGAGGGGGCAGGTAGGTGGCATAAACCTGGGAGGGGGCAAGAAATGGGGGGGGGGGAATCATATGGGACAATAAAACTATTAGTGAGGGGAGATGTTTTGTTTCTTTTATTTTTTCAATTTATGGATTACTGATCACAGTTGGTCACTGATGCAGCCAATCAAAAGCCTCAGGCATTATACAGCTACATTATTAGAAATGATATGACGTCAGTGCTTAGCCCTGTGATTGGCTGCAATAGGACATTGAACTTCACTGCTGATATCAGCAATGGAATGGAAGCAAGAGGGACAAAATGACAGATTTCCTTTAAACCCTTAATGTCTCGTTTTCATTTTTGAGTTTCCATTTTTTGCTCCCCATCTATAAACTCTTGATTTTTACATGAACAAAGCTGTGAGATGTTTTTTTTCTGTGAAACAAATTGTACTTTCCTGTGATTGTATCTAATATTTTATGCTGTGTGATGGAAAGCAGGAAAAAATATTCCAAATGTGGTGATATTTGTCGAGAAAACACGTTTGCACCACTTTTTTGTTGGCTATGTAGTTATGCCTTTCACTCTTTGTTACCTCTACTTTATTCCTTGGTTCCATGTTGTCCACTGACTAGACATCTCATGATTTAAACATCATTTTGTGTGAACTTTTTAGAAATTACTTTGTACTCGCTATTGTTTACCTTTTTCTGTAGCTTCTCTACTTGAAGGCCATGTTGTGACGAAGTAGAGAGCTAACACAAGGACAATTAGTAAAACTATTTATTTTCCCCTAGGCTAGTATTTTTCCAATACTGAAGTTCATCTGGGATAATGTGTTAAAAGGGGAGGTTCTTGTATATTCAGCTAGCCTATAGCATTGTGTGTGTCTTGGTTTCTCCTCTCATCCCGGTACCGGTAGCCATTTTGGTTATAGCAATTAATTTGGAAATCACTTTACAACTGTGAAGGGTCGTTGGAGCTCTAGATTAAAATCCCTTACGGGTGGTTATGTAAATTTTTAGGTTTTTGTATTTTTTTTTACTATTTTTTAGACTTTCAAGGGTACTTTAACTCTTTGGTGCCTGATCGCTTCTACCATATACTGCAATACTGTAGGGAAGGGGAGGCAGTGTATGTCCGCTTTGCTAGTGATCTCTAGTAGACGCTTAGAGATCAGGCTGAATGACTGGTCTCGGAGTCTAGTATAGACTCCTGACTGTCATAGTAACCGATTGCCGCATCACAATGACCTCAGAGGGGGTGGTGATCGAATCCATTATAGCGGGACACCCGCGCCGCTGGGATTTAAACGCCTCCGGCAGCTTTGCCAGATGTGTTTATATAGTTAACATCTGCAATGGGTGCCAGCACCGACCACAGGTGTTACTAGTGGGTGTTTGCTGAAATATGCAGCAAACACCTATCAGGTACAGAGAGGACTCAGCCTTGCAGTTTCGGGCACTTGGTCTGTAATCACTATACTGTTTGTACTTTTCTCCATACACTCACCTTGTGTGAAGGTAGATACATCAGATGGTGTGTAGATTGATGTCCATGAGAAATGTACATATCACGTAAGGCAGCAGCCATGGCCCGGACAGCCAGATACATTTGGGATGTGTATCCAGGATATGGAAGAAGAAGAAGAGTATCTATACGTGCAGCTCTATTACAGTTATAGAAAGATACTTGATATAGTTTTCCAAGATATTCATCTTTTATCCTTTTCCCTGATGGACACTGAAATATGGTAATCCAGAAATCTTCCAGGATCATGTCTTTAGGATTACTTAAGGGATGAACATTACGGATGTAACTTTCCAATTTTGGAGTTTTTCCTGCTTTCAGCTCAATCAATAAACTAAGATTGAAAAGCTGTGGTTGCTCTAGAATATGTGCAATGTGAGTAGAGACAACGGGATTCACGATGAGGGTCCTGTCATGCATCACACGACTAAACTGATGAAACATAAAATTCATCGCTAAAGTAAATGTTCCACAGGTTACAATGATCTGTGCAGAGGATTTCCTTATCGCCTCAATTTTTTTTTTAGTAGGAATCTCACTGGGCAGAACTTCACACTTCAATACAAAAGCCACACAGATACCATGAATGGAAAGAAGGTTTGTCAGCAATCTTGTTTCTCTTTCTCCAGCGTCATCATCAGAGGATATGATTCCAATCCAGGTCCATCCAAAGTAACCCAAAAAATGAGAAATGACTGAATAAGTTACGTAATCATCAGGGACCGTCCGGAAAAAAGAAGGGAACAGATTTCTGTCGCTTAGGAATGTGTCTGTAGCTCCGTAACTAATCTGCATTATTAAAGGAAAATAACACATTTTGAGAAAACATTTATTCAGTAATTATAAATAAATAATTAATTAATATATTGTTAATTATTATTTTCCTTGAAATAGAGGAAGTAGCAACATTTTTTTTCAATAATTTTTTTTTCAATTTTCTAGAGATGTATTGTATAAAATGACAGCACTAGCAGAATAGTGAGTGCAGCTCTGGATTTTACTATTGATCAGTCATGAATATACACAGTGGGAGGAATATATTAAGACTGGCGTTTTGAATGTTCCACCCGCTGGTGCTACAGCGCCTATATGCAGTAAGAGCCTTTGGAATCTTAGTATATTCTGGTGCAAACTCCGCTAGTTTGTACCTGTAGACCAGGTCTCAACCAGACCAACAGAGTTTTTCGTTATAGTTGCTATAGTACATCTGGCGGGCCGAGCGCTCCCAGCCTCCACCTGCTCCGATCCTCGCCCTTTCTCTTCACACTTAGCGGCACTCATGTTTGCCCTGCGCATGCACAGAGCTCCAAAGGAGACAGCGCTGTGGCAGCAGTCGCAGGAGGGTGGGCATGTAGTGATGGATCACAGAGGCTACTGGGGCGTGGAGTAGCCTTTGGTCCCGTTGCCAGAGAGGTAACATCACTCCCCAGAAGCCTCTCTAGAAAATTTGCTAGATAAAGTGTAGTTTAGCTTAGAAAGTATCATAGGATTACTTAAAGAAAGATTAGGGTTTAGAAGGTGTTGGGAGATTTGGCCCAGTAGAGGCTGCGGTCGCGAAGATTTGTGATGCAGTTCAAGACAAGGACACCAAAGTACAGTCCAAAATAGGTCTCACCTGCATTTATTCAGGCATCAAAACATAAACAAAATCCTACCCGTCTGGGTGCTAGCTAAACAGAGAGTTCTCCTAACTCACCATTAACATATAAAGTCACCTGCAAGGTCATCACTTGCTCCAGGCCTGGAAGTCAGGGCTGTGGTGTGCTATCCAGACCTCCTTTCAGAGCCAACTCCCTCAGCTCTGCTCAGCAGCTTTATGCAGCCTGATTCGGCTGCTCCCACCACCTGTGTCCAAGGTGCTGAGCAACACAAAACCTGACCTAGCCTAACAGGGAGGTGGAATGGACCGCCCTACTTCCAACCTGCGAATCCATCCCATACAAATCCGGCCCAGGACAGTTTTAAACAACTGCTCCAACAAATAACTTGTTCCATTGTTCGGCAATGGAATTCTCACTGCCTGGTTTAGGCTGGAAAGATGAGGAGCTGCTACAGCAGTGCTCCAAAACAGGCTCTGGTAGGGCTCACAGCTGCAGGCTGGATCTGTAGGCCCTGTGTCTGTACTGCAGGTCTCAGACACATCTACTTCTCACTGGATCTATTCCCCAATGACTCTAGAACGTTCCAGACACATGGCTTTTATGCACTTCGCTTGGGAGGTGACAAGTTCCTTCATCCAATCAGAACCTTTGTTACAATTGTCATTAACAAACATATTCATTACAGGCAGAAATAGAACAGCTGCAATACCAATTATAGACATTAGATGGGACACAGAGGTGATCAGGCTCCATGGGACACATAAAATCTAATAGGAGCAATATTTTGTGATGAACGCTGCTTTGGGCAGGCCATTACACAAGGAATCAGATCTACCTTAATAATATCTTATGGTAGGTTTCCTTTAATACAAATATAACCATATGACTAACCTGTGTGTATGGATAGATCCCCAGGAGTTGTACTATAGGTAAAGTGGTGGATGATAAATGATCTCCAATAAAACCCATAACCTTCTTCTGAGCACAGGAATAGTTAGGTACAAGGTGTCCGGGCCCAGATAATACCTGTAATATGCTCCTTATGGCTTTCCTAGGATCTGAACACGAGTCATATACGTGATATCCCAGTGTCATATTTCGTAGAATAGAAAGATTTTTATTGATTTCATCAACAGCGTAAAAGAAAGTCAATAGATTCTTGTAGTAATAAAAATGTGGACTGTAAAATATGGAGAATCATTTATTGTAATCTCACGTATGGAATGTCTTATAGTACAATACACTGCAGGCCATATCCAGTCTTCCTGTACTTCTTTATACATGAGACACTGAATTGCTTATTTATGGGTTGTATACTGTTCTGTAATATATTCTGAATACATTAGGACTGTGCCAGGCTGTTATTAAAGTAAAAATTGTATAATGTACACCTTTGTATTCTTGTAATAATGGGGTTCATTTACTAAGGGTCGCACTGCTCACTTTCATCGGACTGTTCACCTTTTTCGGGGATTACACGGCTTGCAGGGGTATTTAAGAAGTGTGTGCCCTGGGATTATGCCGCACGTGAGCCTTTTTTCGTGCAGCTGTGCTGGCCTCCATACGACACAGTCTGAATAGTGCTCTTGTGGTTGGCTGCTGATTGAAACTACTTTCGGCTCTCTGCAAACTTTGCTCTGGACCAGCAAGGGTTAACATGCTCCTACTTTCAGAGTTCTGCCCCCTCACCTGGAGCATACATCATACTCTGGTAAAAACCCCATGTGTGCTATTCTCCATTGCTGGTTAAAGGTTTCTTGCTAGCTCAACTGTTTGGCTTTCTCTGTATTTCTGGTTTCTTATATTTGGCTTTGTACTTGACTATCCTTCGGATCTGTGATTTTGTGCCCGATTACCAACTTCTGTTGTGACCCACATTGTCGACCTCAGAGCTCTGCCCCCTCACCTGGAGCATACATCATACTCTGGTAAAAACCCCATGCGTGGAATTCTCCAATGCTGGTTAAAAGTTTTTGCTAGCTCAACTGTTTGGCTGTCTCTGTATTTCTGTTTTTTTTATATTTGTCTTTGTACTTGACTATCCTTCATATCTGTGATTTTGTGCCCGATTACCTACCTCTGTTGAAACACAGATTGTCGACTTCCCTTTGTGTCAATTGTTTGTCTGTCTTGGTAAATGTTTACACTTTGGCACAGGGAGGGACCATCTTTGTAATTATCCCATGTCACCTTGTATAAGCTGAGGCAAGCAGGCAGGGCATGTTGGGTGGCTGGAGTTTTAGGGCTCACTGTCCTGTCTACAGTGTCCCAATTACACCCCTTAATCCCTTTGTAATTTTGTAACCCAGAAAAATTGGCAGCTAGTCCCCCAAAAAATAATTAAACACAAATCTACTCACTATGGGGCAGATTTACTTACCCGGTCCGTTTGCGATCCAGTGGCGCGTTCTCTGCGGTGGATTCGGGTCCGGCCGGGATTCATTAAGGTAGTTCCTCCGACGTCCACCAGGTGGCGCTGCTGCGCTGAAGAGCATCGGAACGCACTGGAATACACCGGCCTATCCTGGATGACGGTAAGTGCAAGCTCCGCAACACTTTCGGCTTTTTAAATGCAGCGGTTTTTTCGAATCCGTCGGGTTTTCGCTCGGCCACGCCCCCCGATTTCCGTCGCGTGCATGCCAGCGCCGATGTGCCGCAATCCGATCGCGTGCGCCAAAAACCCGGGGCAATACAGGGAAAACCGGCGCAAATCAGAAATATTGGGGTAACACGTTGGGAAAACGCGAATGACCCCTTAGTAAATGACCCCCTATGTGTCAGATAATGGTGATTTTTTTTTTTTGCAAAGTTTTTATAATTTTTATTTTTCAAAATATCAAGACATAACTAAACTATATAAACTTGGCATCTAATTTTTGAATGCACTAACCAAAAGAATAAAGTGAATGTATCATATGGATCACATGGTAAAAGCCAGAATAGGGCACAACTACATTTTTCTACCAATTCCACAGCATTTTGAATTATTTTAAGCTTTCTGTTTGTCCTGTAGATAACAATCTCTCACGAAAAACAAAATAGACATGGCTTTTGAAATTAGAAAGTGAAAAATGGTAAAGTCCGAGTCCTTTATGTGTTAACTGTCCAGGACCAGAGTAATCTGCCACTTCAGGACCAGATACAATGGGGTGTAATTTGTTATAAGGGGACAACGCGCACCAGGGGAATGGAGGGTTGAGTAAGAGGGGATTAAATTTTGACTACCGAAATTAGATATAGAAGGGGAATTGCGCCCCTGGTGACTTATTAAATCTGAGCTGCTGCAGATTCCGGTGTGCAGGAAGGAGTTCCTGATGTAAGACAGGTTAGTAGTAGGATAGGATAACCGGATGTTATATTGCGCTGCTTAGTAGATTTAGTGTGCTGCGTGCTGGGCGTTGTAAAG
Source organism: Engystomops pustulosus (assembly GCA_019512145.1). Lineage (NCBI taxonomy): Eukaryota > Metazoa > Chordata > Amphibia > Anura > Leptodactylidae > Engystomops > Engystomops pustulosus. The sequence goes on along the minus strand of CM033647.1, from coordinate 144,305,597 downwards.
TCAGACTATTCATAAAGGCAGAGATAAGTACATATAAATGCAAATATCAAGCATAAAAACATTTACTAGTGTTCAATAACAGATAAAGGTATGGGGACAACGCGTTTCGGGGAGAATTTCCCCTTCCTCAGGTCCAATATATAAATTTTTTTTTTTGCATGTCGTTCTGGCTGTATCCTGGGGTAGGTATAATATCCTTATGAATTTTATGAAATTGGCTAATAATGACAAACTGCGTTGATGAACTGTTATGGGAGTAGTGATACGTGATGATGAGCTGATATGTGGTATACCAGGGTGGGAAGCAAGTAGCTTTATTGTAATAATGAGCAATGTCAGAGTAAAAGAGACCATCCAGGGCAGCAGCAGCACAAACCCACAACGTTTTATAAAGCTCTTTTAATAGAGATATCTATCACCCTTTCACTGCACCCATGACCTCTCCCCTAGCCAAGCTAGTTCTATAATCTGCGCTGATGAAGTACACAAGACTCGTATAAAAACTAATTACAATAAACACTGTTTTAGGTAATTTAGGATTACCAAAATTATTTACATTTGACAGAATAATGAGAGCGGAAGAGAGTCAAAAATTTACATACTGTAAGATTTTTAGCAAATGTATGTATCCCTATCTGTGTGTAACAATATGCATGGGGATCCCATCAGGGGATGAATAAAGTTGTATTGTATTGTAAAAGATCTTGTGAAGATTTTGGCTGAAGCAGGTAAGAATGTGTGAAACAAATACAGTACTGACATGGCTGAAAGGTCACTCTACCAGGAAGAAGCCATCAGCCAAACATAAAACTGGCATTCAGTGTATGGTTTATAGTAATAGTCTTCTCATATGGGAAAGTGACACCATAAGGGCCCCCTAAACCTCTTGGGCCCCGGTGCAATCGCACCCTCTGCGCCCCCTCAAGTTACACCCCTGGTGGCATTACTGATCACGGGTGTTACTTGAGGGAAGGGGGTCCGGTGACTTGCAACGTTTAGTATGAACACGAACATTGCGGTTTGGGTCCGTTCATCACTAGTTAGGTGGATGGGCCCTAATTCATAATAACAAATGTGAGAAGCTTGTGGAAGATTGTCCAAAACATTTGACCCAAGTCATAAAAGGGCAATAATACCAAATACTAATGTAAATTTTTTACTTTGCAGAAAGTAACAAAAATGTCTTAAAATTCTCTCTCTCCTTTTTGTGGCATTTGGCAAATCTAAATGACCAGCCCTCTCACGTACCTAGTGTAAACTCTCATCTGAGTGCAGGGCGTCCAAAAGCTGGCGACGCTCTGACTCTGTACTGGTTAATAGTTTTACCCTTTGACTGGTCTCAGTCACTGGTGACAGGCTGTCAGTCTGCTCCTGTTCCTCTGTAACCCGGACAGCAGGAGGTTCAGGACTCAGGCAACGGTGAGCTTCCTGAAGACTCCGACTGCGAGTTACAGCGGACATGGACACACCACACTCCAGCTTTTGGCGCAGAGCTGTGGGTGTTAACATACTATCACTCTTAGCCACATTATTAACAAAGTTAAACCCTACATCATGACTATGTATACATTCATGGTCTATGGCATTAAAAGCTAGGTTAGAAACAGTTAAATTGTTACTACACATTTCAACAATATCACATGATGCATCATTGTCACAGTCTACAGTAGGCACAGTCTCCAGTGTCCTCATCGGCATGCTGGATTACATATCTAGAGACCAGTTGCCCCAGGTCGGTCCCAAGCAACACATTGGTGGGAATTTTATCCGTTACCCCCACGTCTATCATCCCTCTCCCCGCCCCCCAATCCAGGTACATCCGGGCCATGGGCAATGCAGGGGTGAGGCCTCCATCTCCAGCAACTGTAATGTTAGGCTCCATCCTGGGATAAGATCCTCCGGCTTGACAAGTGAGGGGTGCACAAGGGTCATCTCTGCACCGGTATCCCTCAACCCCATTGTGACATTGTCACACACAGTAACCTCCTGTAGGTTGTCACCAACCACCCGCTTACTCCCACCCACAAACAAAACAGATGGTGAAGACGATGTTGATTTGGGCAAAGGGGTGGTCTTCCTCTTCTCAGGGCAAGAAGTGCTGATGTGCCCCGATCTGTTGCAAATAAAACACCTGCGTTGGTCTCCAGCAGGCTTAAATGATGAAGAAGGAGATGCCCCAGAAGCTATGTGGGAAACTGTAGAAGAGTTAACAGGGGGCTTACCCCCTTCCATCACTGCTTTAACAGAAAAGGAATTTCCAAAAAAACTCTTTCCAGTAAGAATTTGAGAAGAAGCATAGAAGCATCTGTGACCTGCTGCTTTCACGATATTTGGAGATTTGTAAATCCAGGGCCGATTTTAGCATAGTTGCTGCCTGAGGCGAAAACTAAAATGCTGCCCCCCATCCTTCAGTAGCCTACTACCGTTCCATTATCCACAACCGGTTCAGTAAATGATAAAACTTTACTAACAATTATTAACATCCCCACAGGCAGGCTCACTGTCACTCTATGACTGACTACAGATTCTGATTATTGGCATCTGTCACGAACCCGACTCACCGGAGTTCACACACTGGGATAACTACTCTATGGAGTCCCAGAATTTAGCCCTTAAGCTCCACCCACTTCCACAAAATGGCGTCCTTACGCTAAATTTACTCCACAGAATATTTATTAAAACTTTTCTACTACAACTGGGGTTGGTGTGCAGACAATTACAGATGAAAACTGCACTTCTGCTGTGACATTTGTTACCATTTAGTCTGGTCTGGTTCTAGACAGACTCAGCAGCAGCCTCTTAGTGCGGATATCCTGGTTATCATATATTTTATCACACGATCACTAGGGTCCAGGGGCGTAACTACATTGGTATCAGGCATTGCAGCTTCTAATGGGCCCACAATGCCAGGGGGGGTCTCAGTATCTGATCTGACACTCTAATGAATGGAGGATATGCACTGTTATATACATATTATACTGCACATTGTACAGTATGTATCAGATCATATCTTCCACATTACACAACATGAATTGGCAGCCCGAATAAGAAATGTCGGTGGAGAGGGAGAGGATGGCAGAACGCCAGAAATAGGGATCTCTCATCTCTAATTCCCGCTGTATACGTCCCCTACGTGGTCAAAAGCTATTGGACAGATCTATGTAAGTGTATAAGCTTATATATCAGTGCATAAATGTGTGCGCATAAGTGTGTGAGTATGCAAATATGTATTTCTGAGAGGGTAGGGGGGGGGACCAATACCACTTCTGTCTTCTCTTCAGCAGGGAACTCAACATTTAGCTGCCACATAAAGCCTGCACCCTAAAAATGCAATGGACCATTGCATATAGCATAGGGGTCACAGTTATTAAATTGCTAAGAAACAAAGAATAGATTGTTACATGGGGCTCTAAAAAATTTTAAATTCAAAGCTCTTGAGAACAAGTTTTTAAGCTACATTCAGGCTGAACATATTGGCCTTCTGAATGAAGACAATCATTTTGGGACCTCCTCTTTTGCAGGCAAATGGAGACTTATAGGCCATTGTTGCTTAGTTACAAATTCTATGAATGGAATATGCTAATAATCCTTTATGGATATAAAAAGTCAACATTTTAGAAAGCTGCTTTAATAGAGATACTGACAGTGGTGTTACTTGAAGCTTATGGGTCCCAGTGCAAAGTCTGTGGCAGGCCCCCTGACTATAATGTATGGATTTTAGAACTAGTCTTCTCATATGGGAAAGTGACACCTAACGGGCCCCCTTAGCCTCTTGGGCTCGGTTGCGACCGCACCCTCTGTACCCCCTCAAGTTACGCCCCTGGATATTGGTCCCCATTTCACTGCGTCCATGACCTCTCTCTAAGGTAGTTCCATCATCTAAGCTGATGAAGTACAAAAGACCCGTATAAAAACGAATTACAATAAACACATTGGAGCTTATTTACGAACGGTCTGCGGATCGCATTTCCGTTGGACTGTTCATGGTATCCGGGATTTGCGCCGCTGGAACAGATATTTAGCAGGGATTGTGTCACACGCAATTGGATTTTTGGCACAGCTGCGCCGGGCTTTCAGGTGACAGAAATTGGGGACGTGCCGTCGGATGATCTGACTAATTTGGACTGAGCGCGGGATTTAAGATTAAAATTGTGTCGCAAGCCATACACTTACATGCACCGGGAAGAAAAAGGTGAACTCTGTCGGACCTGAGAGGGGAAGCGACACATGCGCACAATATTAGTGAATCGCAGCACAGTGTATTGTCGTCAGACAATGCACTTTCGCAAACTCCTCCGGACGTGTAAGTACATGTACCCCATTGTTGTGTTAATACTAAATAATAGATAGATTTTTTTCCAAAAAAAATCAGCAATGCTTTTTTTTCTTTCAAATAATATATTCATATTAGTATGTTCTCACTGGATAAGATGCATAAAATCGATTTGGTGTTTCACGAAAATACTTATCTAAATAAATATGAGATATTGGTCAGGACTGGTATTGATATTGGTTGAAGTTTTCGGGAGTATTTCACCCATTGCTAAATCTGAGGAAGCTAATGAGTCACATAAATAGTAGTACTATAACATGTAACACCTCCCTCCAGCGCCCCGGTACCTGCTATCTTATGTTTGGACACATACTAATAACATGTTGTGAGGGATGGTGGAGTGTAACATGAGATCGCTCTTAGCCATAAATTATCTTGGTTAAGACAAGGAACTAGTGGCAGTGACGGAACCCTCCGTTATAATGTCTCCGTCTTGTACATTCATAAATCTTCAAACATCTCATCGAGCTCTCGAGGCTAACAGAAGGGACCGGAGTTGACTGTGATTTGATTAACCCCCCCCAAGTTTCACAACACAGGGAATAAACATAGAGCAGAGTTTTAGTGGAAAAGATTCTGCTGTCGCTGAGGATGAGTGTGATTGAAATAAAGAAATAATCTATAATAAGGAATAATCCAGGGCGGGTTCAGATCTCAGGAACATAGGGAAGGGCTGTTGACTCTGCAATCATCTGAGTGGATAATGCAGTCAACATTATATGAGACGCTTGCTCGCCTGGTTATACACGTGAGTCCTTATTTACAACAGGGATCATGTGTGTATGTCAGGAAATGGATCTTCACTTTACAAAAACTAAGCCATGGATTGTCAAAAATAAGAATAACAAAACTGTCATTAGCCAATGGTGGACCATGTAGACGAAATTAAGTGGAAACTTTGAGGACCCATATATGGGGGACACCCTTAAGGCATATTGAGAGGCTGTATTCCAGTCTTCATAAAACAGGTCAAGAAACTTACTACCAGCAGGAATCTGACCCTCCTGTTGCAAGCAGGTAGGCGAGGGGGGTGGCGGGACTAGATCCTAGATGTGGCCAAGCCTCAACTCCATGGAGGCCTTTGTGTCAGTGCTGTGCTGACCAAATATTTGAAACTGGCCCAAGCCTTATAAACGGCCTTTCCTTAGCAATATATGTCAGTTCCCCGTGCGCTAGCTCTGAATGGCCAAAATTCTGGTTATTTCTCCGCGACGGGTAACCCCTTTATACCCCTCTATTGATTGAGATATGAGCCACACGACTGACTGTGTCTAGAGTATGTCAATAGACAGGCGGTCTGAGCATCGACAGAAAGAGGTCATTCTTGCATTATATGCAGACAATCCTCTGTTATAGGTTCCGTGAGGAACAGAATCTTCACTCTTCCGAGAAGATGAACTATAGATGTCTTTGGTTCTACCTCCGGTATATGAGAGCAACAAGTTCCATCTTATGTATTAACTGATTCCACTCCTGTCTCGGACGAGCGTGTCAAGCTTTCAGATATCTGGAAGAGTGGTCCTTGACTACATCTACGTTGCTTTATCTGCCACCGTTGATATCAATGGACTCTCTTAGGAGAGTTTTCAAATTATAGGCTTTTATATTTTGTCCGTTCAGGTACCAGATCAACTGGTAACAAAAGGTGTCCAGCGAAGGGCTAGTCCTTACAAATGTCATTTGTACCAATACCACATACCCCAAGGCATATGGCAGGGATGAAGATTTGCCCCAACATTTTACTAAACTACCTCAGGGTCAGCCTAAAAGATTGGGCAATTGTTCGTATCCTACGCCCACCGTTTAATTGCTGGGAAATCTCACACTGCGATAAGTCTCATTGGTGGATCTAGGAAATTATCGTGTAAGGGGCAAATTATGCCATACATTATGACGGCTGTACGGGTTGTGGGTGTGTGGAGGACTGGTGCTCAAGCGGGGGACGTTAGCTAAAATCCCACTGGGGAAAAATCATCCTTACTAGAGAGGAGAGAGACATTCATGGTCTATGGCATTAAAAGCTAGGTTAGAAACAGGTAAATGGTTACTACACATTTCATCAATATCACATGATGCATCATCGTCACAGTCTACAGTAGGCACAGTCCCAACAATATCAGATGTTAAGGGGTTGGACTCACGTGGGGCACCAGGGATGCCTGTGTCCTCATCGGCATCCTGGATTACATATCTAGAGACCAGACGCCCCAGGTCTGTCCCCAGCAACACACTGGTGGGAATTTTGTCCGTTACACCCACGTCTGTCATCCCTCTCCCCGCCCCCCAATCCAGGTACACCCGGGCCATGGGCAATGCAGGGGTGAGGCCTCCAACTCCAGCAACTGTAAGAGTCCGTCCTGGGATGAGATCCTCCGGCTTGACAAGTGAGGGGTGCACAAGGGTCATCTCTGCACCAGTGTCCCTCAACCCCATCGTGACATTGTCACCCACAGTAACCTCCTGTAGGTTGTCACCAACCACCCGCTTACTCCCACCCACAAACAAAACAGATGGTGAAGACGATGTTGGTTTGGGCAAAGGGGTGGTCTTCCTCTTCTCTGGGCATGTAATGCTGATGTGCCCCGATCGGTTGCAAACAAAACACCTGCGTTGGTCTCCCGCTGGCTTAAATGACGAAGAAGGGGATGCCCCAGCAGCTTTGTGGGAAACTGTAGAAGAGTTAACAGGGGGCTTACCCCCCTTCCATCCTGCAGCTGCAGGTTTCCGTGCCTCGGGCACTCTGCTGGCAGCAAACACATCTGCCAGCTGGGCAGCCTTTTCCAAGGATTTTGGCTCCCGTTCTCGTATGAACTGTCGCACCTCCGCTGTACAGGTGTGAATAAATTGGTCCATGGCGATCAGGTCATCCATCTCCTCTAGAGTGGTCACACCACATCCTCTGGACCATTGTTTCACCAGGTTTAGCAGTTTCCTGGCAAACTCGGCATAGCTATCCGTATCTGTCCGCCTTACAGTACGGAAACGCTCCCTGTATACCTCTGGAGTGAGGTTAAAACGCTGTATCAGAGCCCTTTTGATAGCCTCATAATCGTGCTCCACAGAGGCAGGTAAGGCTACAAACGCCTCCAGTGCTTTGCCTTTAAGTCCAGGGGTAAGGTATCGGGCCCATTCAGCAGGCGGCAGTTGAAATTGCCTGCAGACCCTCTCAAATCCTTGCAAAAAGACATCCAGGTCCCCATCATTCTCCAGGACAGGAAAACGATCCAGGCGGGGCCTAAAAGCAACACTGTCCATGGACTCACTCTGTGCTGATGGTGAAGCTCTTTGCTGTTGTTGGAGCTGTATCTGGGCCATCTGCAGCTCATGCTCCCGCTCTGCTTTGCGCTGCTGGGCTGCTTCTCGGGCAGCTTCTCGGGCTGCCTGTCTCTCCAGTTGTTGCATATACAGCTGCATCCTAAGGCTAGGATCACAGTCACCGATCTGCTGGAGAATTAGAGAAAAAGAAGTGTCCATACCGCTGGCGCCGCCATGCCCAGCCGGTTGCTGCAAGACATCTCCCATCGGTTCCTCTGAGGCTGGAGGTCCCTGGTCCGGTCCCGCAGAAGGATGGGACTGCAAATCAAACGCCACCAGCGTTTGAATTATCTCCGCCTTGTTCTGGCCCGTTGTTATTAGCCCTCTCTCCGCACAGAGAGTCAGCAGATCAGCCTTGGATCTGTTTCTGTATACCTCTGCCATTGTAGCAGGGGTCTCAAAACAGAGAAACAAAAGATAGAAAAGAGGGGGGGGGGAACTGTTTTGCACGTATGTATATTGACTGACAAGTTTTGAGTGCACTGAGTCTCTTGCTTGTGGACTGTAGTATTAGGAATACTTCAGCCCTTAAGTGAAAGGGTTAATTGCTTAAACCAAACACTTAAAGCCTTAACAGTGTAATAAAAAAATTATACACTATCCCACCGCTATGCCACCAATCTGTCACGAACCCGACTCACCGGAGTTCACACACGGGGATAACTACTCTATGGAGTCCCAGAATTTAGCCCTTAAGCTCCGCCCACTTCCACAAAATGGCGTCCTTACGCTAAATTTACTCCACAGAATCCGCACTGCCACCACCCACGAGTTACTTGCTCAAAGAAGGCCGTAGGCACCTCAACCACACAGACAATGCACCCTGATGATAACTCAGCACATGCACTCACTACTTATACGATATTACAATTATAAATTCACACAGAACATGCAATCGCTTACTACATGGACTATGCTAATAATGACCTCTGGTAACGTGATTCCCTTCAGAGACTCAGATTCTTTAAGGCTACAAGCAGAGGCTTATTAAAAAGTTTTAATTTACATAAAAATGCAGTACACTCAAAGAATTAAATTGTCAGATAAAATGAAAAAAGGATTAAAAACAATACACATACAATACTTACAAACAGTTAGGGAAAACGGAAACAAAAAATTCTTGCTAGTGAAATAGGAAGAAATTCTTTGGCCCGAGGACAGGGCATAAGCATCGATCCAGCCTTCTATTGTCATAGAGTCACCCAGACTGAACACTACTATGTGGCTGCTTCATTAATTTAAGCCCAGGTGATTTTTTGACCCCCACCCCTGGCTGTGATGTCACTGTGAGGGGGATTTTTCTATCCCCCTCCCATCAGTGAGCTACTTTTTGGGTCTGGGTTTTTATCAGAATCCCATAACTTTTGATTGGGAGATGGCACAATTGTGCCATGGCTTCCAACCAAACGGGCATGTTATTCCCATTAACCCCATACCAAACTCGGGGTGTCTTAGCCTAATATCAGGGGTGTTCTGCTATTGGCTGCCTTCCATTGCAGCTAATGTTCTGATTTTCAGACCAGGAGTGTGTCTAGACCCCATAACTGTCCTGTGTAACTTGGGACCTATAATTATGAATTATGTCCCAGTTATGGGCAGCTATGATATTCCCCTTTGTCTGAATTTGGAGGGAAAAACATGCAGTCTGTGGCTTCTTTTCATCCCCCACTAACTAGACTACTCTGGCAGAGAGGTGTTAATTTTACCACTTAGGAGACCATGCTTCTCTGATCAAACCTAGACTCCCTGGGGTTTTATAACCACTCTGCCAGGCTCATCTCCTGGCTGGTCTTAAACAAATGGAGCCTAATGATTTATAACAGGCAGAATGAAACACAAAGAAAGAAAAAAAATATATATATATAACAAACTGTGGAGGAGTAATATTATTATTATCACATGCGGTATTGCATTTTTGTATATTTTTGCTTGATATAGCATTCTGACTGGTGGGTGATGCGAAGATGTATGAATAAATGAGGATCAGAAATGTTGAGTTTCTAAATGCCAAATCTCAGGTTCTGACGCAACATAAGGTACTAAAAAGGAAGTGTCTAGCAAGGTAAATTAGTGTAAAAGATAGGCAGTTGTAGATGAATAAATATTCATCCAACAGCTTGTTCAACTTGAAAGGGAGTTTAACTTAATACAAAGCAGAAGCCAATATAAGGTATTGGTCCTGGAGATCTGTATAACCTTACATTGGTTTGTGCTGTCAGTAGCACACAGTTTATGAAAAATCCATTTATATACCAGGATTGTAGCTAAGACTTGTGCAAATTTGCATACTCCTGAACAGTTCCGCCCCTTTCTGCTGAATCAGAACAATTTAAGGCTTCTGGTAAGATATTAAGCAGGGGAGAGGGGCTGAGGAGCAGTTTGATCTAAGAACAAAGCAGGTGAGGTGACTCCCTTAGCAGTGCTGAATTTGCATTTAACACTGCCCTAGTCTGAACATAACCCTATTAAAGGCCCATATATGCTAGACAGATATGATTCACTTGTTTCTAAATAACTACAATGACATTTAGTCTTGGTTAACCCCTTCAGAACAGTCCTCCTAATAGCACAATTCTAGTGCAGACAGCATAGATGTCAAGAAGTGGCACACTTTAAATGGCTATATGTTTTAAATTTTCCCTTAAATGATATCAGAATTATGTTTTCAGGTGTCATAGAACAGGACATATCCTCTGTAATACTTGTATTGAAAAATGTGATTTTTTTTTTATATAGCTCTCACTCCCAACTGTAACAGTGGATGTCTCTGGTTCTGTGGCACCTACAAATACAAGACAATACAAGTTTGGAAGTTATAGCCATTTTAAGTGTCCTTGCCTTCAGTGAGCTGAGGGCAGAATGAAGGAGGAGCTGCAGGGAGAGAAAACTGACACTTTGCAGAAGTAGATGCACAATGTGCATGAAGCCTTAATCTGTAATCCAGAAGCCATAATACACTCTTCCCTTCTGCTCTGTGTTGCATGCCGAAAAATTAGGTTATTGCTTTTGATAAGTCAACTTGATAAATAGTAGAAAACTTTGTATTAATGAATTATTACTTACCTTGCGACCTCTGTATGTTGTCTGCAAAGAAGTAATATCTTTTCCGTGTTTATGAACAAACCCCAGCAAGGGAAACAACATAACAATAAAATAAGAATTCCTCTCTGTAGTATTGTTCCCACACGTTTCAGGTTTTTACTACCGTATGACTGGTAAAAAAGAAAAGAGAGTTTGCTTGAACTACAATCAAAAATTAAAAGGGTTTATCAAAATCAAGCATTATAAACCAAGGGCACTTACGCATACATATAGGCAATGTGACCATCTCACCTCCTACTGATAAAATATACTGTTGCCTTAAAATTACAGCAGGTAGAAATAGGGGGTAATGCAAAGGGAGCGGGGGGGATGTGCTCCACACAGTCTAATAGCCTGTGGAGCCAGAGCTCTGGTACTGCCCTCTAGAGCCTTTTTTGGAAAACATTATATTAGATTTTTCAACAAACAAATAAAGTATATTGATATGGTTACGTCAATTGTTGCATTCCTTTACTTTAGTAGTTAGATTTCAGTAATTAATTTGGCATGTACAATAAGGAAACAAGTGATAAAAGGGAGTGTCCTGGGAGGGGAGGGTTCCTAGTTCCCTTAACTTGGACCCGCGGCTCAGCAAATTTTAGGGAGGACACTGTTTTAGGCAAGGAGTCAAGGTCTTTTCTCTCATTAGCACGCTTTTAAAAGTTTATTTTAGAAAAAAGGAGGCCATAGAAAACCTAAAAAAATATAACAAAATTGTATAAATTAAAAAATGTATACATTTTGAATTCTGTGATTGTACCGGCCCAAGGAATACAGGGTAGATGTCATTTGAAGCACAATGCATACATAAAATGGAACAAATGCTTTTTTTCGCCAATTTCCAACCTGTCACCACATTTGCACATAGAGAGCGCTAATAACTGACTGACCCCCTTCTTTTAGCTAAAAATTGCTTTGCTTACATCATCAGAAATCACCTTGTATCTTATATTACCTGGCATCAGAAGAAGGCGTGTCCTGCTCGGCCAGCCCCTCCCATCTAATCCTCCCCATGCCTAATGCCTCCTTACTGGTCAAAGTTAATGTCATGTGACCAGAGTGACATCATCTCAGGTCCTTTAGTCTCTCAATAAAAGCAAACTGTACCCCATGCATGCATCTGACCACATGAAGTCACAGCAGCCTCCATGGACATCTACTACTCTCCATCCTCCTTGGAGGCTGCTTTAATCTAATGTAATCACATACATGGTGTACAGTTTGCTATTCTTGGAAGGCTGAGAGACCTGCAATGATGTCACTGGTCACATGTCATGAATATAATACAAGGCACCATGTAAAAAAATTGACACAATATTTCCCATTTTTGCATAGAGCTCTATATGTCTGTAGTTGAATATTAGCAGACGTCCCCAAGTACAAGGAGGCTGGGCAGTGATTTGAAGAGACACAGAGCTGTCAGTAAGAATAATGGGGTGTGGTTCACTGCCAGCCTGAGAGAGAGAAAAGTCACAGATACCAGACATGAGTCACAAAAGCTAATTTGCTTTTTAGCTAATTAAGGTACAGGGCCCCACTGGCAGCTAATTGTAGGTGATATAGGGAGGACTTGTAACCCCTTAGCAGCAGGCATTGTTAGTCAATGGGGTAAAAATCTGGTGACAAGTCCTCTTTAAGTCTATTTTATGCCAAAAGTGAAGGTTTTCATACCTAACCAAGATATGTTCCGGGATCACCAGAACAAAGCCCAGCAGTAACTGCCTTTAGGTCAAACACGTCATAGACCAGTGATAAATTTCCTTTAAGAGCTCTTTAGATATTTTTTGCACATCAGTTTTATTAAGGTGGCATAGACAGCTTGATTAAAGTCAGATCTGAAGACAAAAAAACCAAAGTAATTGCACTGATACATCCTACTACATACAGTACTTTCAAATGGCTCCCCTTTTACAAATACAATGTGCAAGTAATACTTTTCATAACAGAGTGAATTGTAAAATGTTATTTCTCAGTTTCTCATACCTGGGACATAAGTGTATCACATGCTGCAGTCATACCATAACCCAATGATATTCCAGATACATTTATAATCTACGTATAGAAAAACAGAAACAAAAATATTGTATATAACTTTTCTAAGCAAATAACACATGTAAGAATGTAGAAAAATGGTTACTATTTTACACTTAATTTTAATGTGCACCATTATGTTTAAGTACTACAAATACTTACAGTCACAGCAAGCGATACAGAATCTAGCTCAATTTTTCCTAAATGTCCACAGAATATGGAGCTTACAACAATCACAAGAAACAAGGTCAGCTGAGATAGGAACTAAATGAAAAACATAACAAAAATGTTGTTAGTGCATATTACAGAAGCTTTGCCGGATTTTTTGTAAGACTCAATTAGGGTCCTAATGTATTTGGTGGAAGGAAATGTTGCTTTTATAAAAAAAAGATTTTTTTCCTTTCATTTTTTACAGCCTTTTCATTTCCCATCAAAAGTCCTCCTCCCTAAGCTTTGGGTTGCATTGCAGCAGTAGAGAATCATTTGACAGAGACAATGGGGCAGATTTATCAAGCTGTCTGAAAGTCAGAATATTTCTAGTTGCCCATGGCAACCAATCACATCTCCCCTTTAAAATATTCATGAGCCCTGGTAAAATGAAAGCTGAGCTGTGATTGGTTGCCATGGGCAACTAGAAATATTCTGACTTTCAGACAGCTTGATAAATCTGCCCCCGGTTCTGATGTCGATGGTCTCTTATCTGTCATAGTGTCCATACTATATGGCTCAGGCAATGATGCCCACTCTGGGGAAGGTGCAGCATAACGGGTGAGGGTGGGAGTAGCACCCAGCTCCTCTTCTTGCACTTCCGATCTGGGGATAAACAGGGTTCCCGGAATAAATTCCCTTGGCTGTGACCGTTGGGGGGATTGCAGAGGAAGGCCCCTAGGATGTCGCCCTTGTCCTCCATTATCTCCCTGCCCAGCTTCCATAGGGCCAAGTTCATTCTCCTGGGACTGTACCTGGGGCAAGGTAATGATGTTTGACTGGAGGCGACACTTTATTTTGGCGCTGCTGCGCCACTTTAGTTTGGCGCTGCTGCGCCACAAGGGAGCCACGCTGTCCTTCAGACTGGGGGCTAAGATGGCGGCTCGGCGCGGTCTGTGACGCGCCGACCGAGTCCTTGCAGCCTGCATGTGGAGGCGGCGCGGTGGTGGTCGCCGTGGATCCCCGCTTACCCGCTGCTGGAGTGGGGGCCATGACGGAGGCTTCAGCAAGCCGCGACGATGTGCTTTTCAGGCCGTCAGGCCTCCCGGCTGCACGTGGACCCGCGCTGACCGCAACTGTGGAGCGGAGGAAGAAGCGGGTAAGCGGCGTTTCGCCTGCCCGGCCTGCGTCCTGGGGTCCCGAGGACTTCGTTCCCCTTCTGGGGGTCTTTTTAGCTTTGGCCATCAGATCCAGGGTCCAGCCACGCCCCCTCTGTCTGGCTTTTTAATATCTGTCCGAGTTTTAATCCTGGGAGATTTCCAAAATGTATCAATCTTAGAAGAAGTATCTCCTTTTGGGGAAATTTATCACCAGAAGGCGTGTTAGTGGAGCCCCCCCCCCCCCCCCATTATCTATGGGGCTCAATTTTGAGGCCCATTTTCCCTCTTAAAGCAACGTGAAATGAAATAGAATTGACAACACCTCCATAAAAACCCACCACTTCTGCAACATCCGTGCCTGAACGTCGCTCTATCCGCAGTTGGCGGAATATATGGTGTTTAGTTGTGTGTGAACTGTGGCTTAATTCTTATGTTTGGATTAACTGAGCCACACCCTGCTCCTTGCATTTCTGTCCTGCCCAGCAAGCGTTACTAGCCTGATGGACAGTTCCGCAGTGTTCTGGGGGCGTGTCCGGGATCGGCTTTATATTCCTGCCCATTCCCACCTTACCTTGCTGGTTATTTTGAGTCTGACCTGTGTATATCTTGCTTGATCTTGACCTGACCTGTGTACACTCACTGGCCACTTTATTAGGTACACCTGTCCAACTGCTTGTTAACACTTAATTTCTAATCAGCCAATCACATGGCGGCAACTCAGTGCATTTAGGCATGTAGACATGGTCAAGACAATCTCCTGCAGTTCAAACCGAGAATCAGTATGGGGAAGAAAGGTGATTTGAGTGCCTTTGAACGTGGCATGGTTGTTGGTGCCAGAAGGGCTGGTCTGAGTATTTCAGAAACTGCTGATCTACTGGGATTTTCACGCACAACCATCTCTAGAGTTTACAGAGAAGGGTCCGACATAAGTATATACACTCACCGGCCACTTTATTAGGTACACCTGTCCAAATGCTCGTTAACACTTAATTTCTAATCAGCCAATCACATGGCGGCAAATCAGTGCATTTAGGCATGTAGACATGGTCAAGACAATCTCCTGCAGTTCAAACCGAGCATCAGTATGGGGAAGAAAGGTGATTTTAGTGCCTTTGAACGTGGCATGGTTGTTGGTGCCAGAAGGGCTGGTCTGAGTATTTCAGAAACTGCTGATCTACTGGGATTTTCACGCACAACCATCTCTAGGGTTTACAGAGAATGGTCCGAAAAAGAAAAAACATCCAGTGAGCGGCAGTTCTGTGGGCGGAAATGCCTTGTTGATGCCAGAGGTCAGAGGACAATGGGCAGACTGGTTCGAGCTGATAGAAAGGCAACAGTGACTCAAATCGCCACCAGTTACAACCAAGGTAGGAAGAAGAGCATCTCTTATTAATGACCTTGTAGTGGGTTTACATAGTCAAGTTTCAATATTTGCAGATGATACTAACTCATATAGGAAATTGACACCTTATGGGCCCTCTAAGCCTCTTGGACCTGGTTGCGACCACACCCTCTGCACCCCCTCAAGTTACGCCTCTGCCTAAATAGTATAATAGTAAATGCTGTATGTAAAGCAGTAAATACAGAAGTTTCAATAATGGGAACAGATTGACGTTGGTTGGGACAGATTTTGATTGAAACTCAAATGTGTAATAGCCAAAATTGACTCTAAAGGAGATAAATAGAACCAACTAGCAACCTGATACTTTTCCAATCAATTTTGATGTCTTCAATCAGGTTTAAGATTTAAAGGGGTTTTTTTTGCCACAAACTAAAGTTAGGCCCTATCCAAGGGATAGGGCCTAACTTGCTAATCAGTGGGGCTCTCAGAGCTGAAACCCCCACAGATCGGGGAAACAAGGGGACCCGTTGGACCCCTCGCCGTTCCGTCAGACTAATGGAGCAGACGGTCGCGCATGAACCTTCTGCTCCATTAATCTCTATGGAGCTGACGGAAATATCCGAGCGCCGCACCCCTCTGACGGAGCACTCGTTTTCGCGACCTGCTGGGTGACGTAAGCCCACTCGGCTATGGCCGGCCATAGGTCCACCACGATGGTAGCAGTGAATACACTAAACTGTGGACCGACTATTGCAGTGATTACACTAAACTGAATGACTGGTGGCAAGCGATCACACTAGGCGAGAATTGTGGCAGAGTGTGAACAAAAAAAATGAATTGACTGGTGGCAGTGATAACACTAGATTGTGTGTTGTCTGTTGATGGTGGCAGAGATTATACTGACTAATAGAAACATTTAAACTAGAACATGGTCTGACTGGTTGTAGTGATTACATTAGACTGTGGACTGATAACAGACTGTTAGCAGTGTTTATACTTGACTATGACTATGATATATAATGACTATCCTTTATGGTGGACTGACTGGCCACTTTGCAGGCATGTGGAGACTTATATCCATTGATGCTCCACAAGGGGATACTGAGAATTCTGAGATTCTGAGAAATATGCAAATAAGTGTTTTGCACAATGGGATAAGGAAAACAATGCCTCTTTAGCTACATTGTAAGGCAGCCCCTTAACAGCTAGCATGATTTTCAGGAAGCCTAACAAGTATATCTGTTCCAGAAGGAACAGATTCCCTACTGTAGACAGCGCTGTTTTAATTTGTTTGCATGTTTGCTGCTGACAGCAATTATGTTAGACTGTGAACTGTGGACTTGTGGCAGTAATTATACTAGACTGTGGACTGCCTGGTGGTAGTGATTATACTAGACTGTGGACTGACTGGTGGCAGTGATTATACTAGACTGTGGACTGACTGGTGGCAGTGATTATACTAGAGTGTGAACTGCCTGGTGGTAGTGATTATACTAGACAATGAATTGACTGGTGGCAGTGATTATACTAGACTGTGGACTGCCTGGTGATAGTGATTATACTAGAGTGTGAACTGCCTGGTGGTAGTGATTATACTAGACTGTGGACTGACTGGTGATAGTGTTTATACTAGACTATGGAATAGGAAAATAAGTGAAAAGGGCTCTGCAGAAGGGCAGTGGCTGATGGGAGGATTCCTGCATTTGCCATGTTGAGTATTTTTTTGCACTTTATTAGCAGAGGTGAGTGATTTAAGATGTCGCCTCTTACAAGCAGAACTTCTGTTACTTAAATGTCTGCTGCTGGGAAGAAGGTTTGGGGCAGTGGGCTAGAGCTCCAGTGCACAGGTCCCACATCTAGATAACTAGTGGTAGACACAACTAAGTACATAGCAGGCACATGTTGGTGATATTTTATGTTATGATACTATGTTAAATATTCTGTCTCTGATGAGAATGATTCTATGACCCCATGCGCACCAACATGTAGGAGAGCGGTATCCACCATATCCGTCCCCATTGAGGCTTACAGCACCAAGTCAAGGTCCGGTGAGTACAGGACAGTACAGTATGGAGAGGGAGGGGTGAGCAGCTCGGCTAGGCTAGGGCAAGCATACGTTCATCTGCATAAAGCCTTAGAAAAAAATTATAAAGCTTGAGAATCATGTAAGAACTTACTTCTTTTCTGTTATTTTTCCATATTATGTCTTGTGTTCTGAATAAGGATTGCAGCCCATTCTCAGAGCTCAGGCTGTAACTCCCGACCTGCAGCAGGGTCAACCCTTTATCTATAGATAAAATAGCGTCATGAACGATGTAACTCGATTCTTTGTCTCCTTTGTCAGTAAAACATTTATGCTTTGATCCAGATTCATCTGTACATATTAATGCTGGCAAATATTTGTACACCTGCTATAAAAAGATGAAGATATCTAATAACATAAATTTCATAGAATAAAAAACTACAAGTAATAATAGAAAAAGATACTCAGAAATCAGTCCCATTGTAATATGTTTTTCTATTTATTTAATTGGAAATGCTAAATTTTAAATGGTTACATATATTGTAAAATCCATAGTTCCTGCTAATTGTGAGAAAGATTTTTATTTTTGCCTCAGGGTTCAGTAACATTTATTGTGTTTTTTGCCCCCTTTTAAGAGCTTTAGCTTTTCCTGATATCCTTATAGCCCCTCCCGGGGTGTCTATCACTCACTCCCATAGTCTGTCCTCACTGACAGAGAGGAAGAGTAGAGGGGGTAGAGGGGGAGGAAGCAGGATCAGTCATAACAACTCTCATATACAGTAGAGCATAGACATGTAAACAAGGAAACATGGAGAATCTGCACACAGAAGAAAAGTAAGTAGCAGGACTGCTGAATCACTTGATAAATATTACAAGATTATGCACAAGACAGTAAAGGCTCATGAGAAACTTATGTAAAAGAGTAGCAAACCTCTTTAACACTCAGAGAAAACCAAATGGAATTGGAGATGGGATGAACTTTACCACCTTCAAATGACATTTTGAGAGAATAATTCTTTATGTAAAGGAAAGGCTTTAAAAACCTTTTAAAACGTCTATATTTGCCCTTATTGCACATACCCTTTGTCCACAATTATGGAAGCTATGGCAAGAGGACATATCAAACAGCTATATCTTCTAGAAAGTGCCAGCAAGGAAACACAGTTTTGGTGTCATTTTAAAGAGGAGCATCTCACCTTTAATATTCAAGTTTGTGGTTCTATGTACCACAGAAGGTGAGGTATCTACTCTTCAGTGGAAAGAGCATAACTGCAAAAATTGACCTGGAGATTTAGGTAGCAATGACTTTTGGTCATGAGTTAATGTTTGCCCTCACCTATGAGGAGGTAGGTAGGTGGCATAAACCTGGGAGGGGGCAAAGAAATGGGGGGGGGAATCAGATGGGACAATAAAACTATTGGTGAGGGGAGGCACCAAACTATGGAGGCGGGGACAGGATGGGGGACAATATTTAAGAGACGTAAAAAGGAGGCAGGTAGGAGCCACAAAACATTACAGCATTAAGACTTATGGGGGGGGGGGGGGGGGACTAAACCTACATGTTTTGTTTCTTTTTTATGGGCATTAGGAATAAAAACAATTCTCTTCCATTTCCAGTTCCAGCCAGTGTTGCCCCCTTTTATTTTTTCAACTTATGGATTACTGAACATAGTTGGTCACTGATGCAGCCAATCAAAGGAATTATACAGGTACGTTATTAGCAATGATATGATGTTAGTGCTTAGTCCTGTGATTGGCTGCAGCAGTACATAGAACGTCACTGCTGATATCAGCAATGGAATGGAAGCAAAAGGGACAAAATGGGCAAAATGACAGATTTCCTTTAACCCCTTAATGACCTGGCCCTTTATTGTTTTTTCCATTTTCACTCACCACCTTCAAAAATCTATAACTTTTTTATTTTTACATGTAAAGAGCTGTGTGATGGCTTGTTTTCTGTGTAACAAATTGCACTTTATAGTGATGGTATTGAATATTCCATGTCGTGTACTGGGAAGCGGGAAGAAAACTCCAAATGCAGTCAAAATGCTGAAAAAACATGTTAGGGTCGTTTTCTTGTTGGCTTGGATTCTACAGCTTTCATTTTGCGCTCCAAATGACATATCTACTTTATTCTTTGGGTCGGTACAATCACAGGGATACCAAATTTGTATATGTTTTATAATGTTTTCATACATTTACAAAAACACCTGCACCGACCACAGGTGTTACTGGTGGGTTTTTGCTGAAATATGCAGCAAACACCTATCAGGTACAGAGAGGCCTGTGAGCACTCCCTTTTCTCCCTCTCCCAACGCGAATGAGTGAGTTTTAGGTTGCAGTTTCGGGCACTTGGCCTGTAGATCATTTGCATCACTATACTGATTATACTTTTCTCCATACCCTCACCTTGTGTGAAGGTAGATACATCTGATGGTGTGTAGATTGATGTCCATGAGAAATATACATATAATGTAAGGCAGCAGCCATGGCCCGGACAGCCAAATACATTTGGGATGTGTATCCAGGATATGGAAGAAGAAGAAGAGTAATCTACCGTGCAGAGCTCTATTAAACAGTTATAGAAAGATACTTGTATAGTTCAAGATATTCATCTTTTTATCCTTTTCCCTGATGGACACGGAAATGTTAATCCAGAAATCTTCCAGGATCATGTCTTTAGGATTACTTAAGGATGAACATTACGGATGTAACTTTTCCATTTTGGAGTTTTTCCTGCTTTCAGCCAATCAATAACTAAGATTGAAAAGCTGTGGTGCTCTAGAATATGTGCAATGTGGTAGAGACACGGGATTCACGATGAGGGTCCCTGTCATGCATACACACTAAACTTGATGAACATAAATTCATCGCTAAAGTAAATGTTCACAGTACAATGATCTGGGAGGATTCCTTATCGCCTACTTATTTTGTTGTTAGAGCCATCTCGGGCAGAACTTCACACTTCAATACAAAAGCCACACAGATACCACGAATGGAAAGAAGGTTTGTCAGCAATCTTGTTTCTCTTTCTCCAGCGTCATCATCAGAGGTATGATTCCAATCCAGGTCCATCCAAAGTAACCCAAAAATGAGAAATGACGGAATAAGTTACGTAACATCTCAGGGACCGTCCGGAAAAAAAGGGAACACGATTTCTCTGTCTAGGAATGTGTCTGTAGCTCCGTAACTAATCTGCATTATTAAAAGGAAAATAACACATTTTGAGAAAACTTATTCAGTAATTATAAATAATAATTATTAATATATTGTAATTTAGTTTCCTTGAAAGAGGAAGTAGCAACTTTTTTTTCAATAATTTGTTTTCAATTTCTAGTGATGTATTGTATAAAATGACAGCACTAGCAGAATAGTGAGTGCAGCTCTGGATTTTACTATTGATCAGTCATGAATATACACAGTGGAGGAATTTATTAAGACTGGCGTTTTGAATGTTCCACCCGCTGTGCTACAGCGCCTATATGCAGTAAGACCTTTGGAATCTTAGATAATTCTGGTGCAAACTCCCGCTGTTTGTACTGTTAGACCTGTCTCAACCAGACCAACAGCGTTTTTGTTATAGTTGCTATAGTACATCTGGCGGGCCGAGCGCTCCCAGCCTCCACCTGCTCCGATCCTCGCCCTTTCTCTTCACCCTTAGCGGCACTCATGTTTGCCCTGCGCATGCACAGAGCTCCAAAAGACAGCGCTGTGCAGCAGTCGCAGGAGGGTGGCAGTAGTGATGGATCACAGAGCTACTGGGGCGGGAGTAGCCTTTGGTCCGTTGCCAAGAGGTAACATCACTCCCCAGAAGCCTCTCTAGAAAATTTGCTAGATAAAGGTGTATTTAGCTAGAAAGTATCATAGGATTCTTAAAGAAAGATTAGGGTTTAGAAGGTGTTGGGATATTGGCCCAGTAGAGGCTGCGGTCGCGAAGATTTGTGATGCGTTCAAGACAAGGACACCAAAGTACAGTCCAAAATAGGTCTCACCTGCATTATTCAGGCATCAAACATAAACAAAATCACTACCCGTCTGGGTGCTAGCTAAACAGAGAGTTCTCCTAACTCACCATTAACATATAAAGTCACCTGCAAGGTCATCACTTGCTCCAGGCCTGGAAGTCAGGGCTTGTGGTGTGCTATCCAGACCTCCTTTCAGAGCCAACTCCCTCAGCTCTGCTCAGCAGCTTTATGCACCTGATTCGCTGCTCCCACCACCTGTGTCCAAGGTGCTGAGCAAAACACAAACCTGACCTAGCCTAACAGGGAGGTGGAATGGACCGCCCCTACTTCCAACCTGCGAATCCATCCCATACAAATCCGGCCCAGGACAGTTTTAAACACTGCTCCAACAATAACTTGTTCCATTGTTCGGCAATGGAATTCTCACTGTCGTGGTTAGGCTGGAAGATGAGGAGCTGCTATCAGTGTTCCAAGACAGGCTCTGGTAGGGCTCACAGCTGCAGGCTGGATCTTAGGCCCTGTGTCTGTACTGCAGGTCTCAGGACACATCTACTTCTCACTGGATCTATTCCCAATACTCTAGAACGTTACAACACATGGCTTTTATGCACTTCGCTTGGGAGGTGACAAGTTCCTTCATCAATCAGAACTTTGTTACAATTGTCATTAACAACCATATTCATACACGGCAGAAATAGAACGCTGCAATACCAATTATAGACATTAGATGGGACACAGAGGTGATCAGGCTCCATGGGACCATAAAATCTAATGGGCAATATTTTGTGATGAACGTCTGCTTTGGGCAGGCCATCGAAACAAAGGACTCATTCGATGCTATTAATATCGCTATCTATCCTTCTATATCTTTGTAGTTTCTTTATACAAATATAACCATATACTTCCTGTGTGTATGGATTATCCCCAGGAGTTGTACTATAGGTAAATGTGGATGATAAATGATCTCCATAAACCCATAACCTTCTTCTGAGCACAGGAATATTAGGTACAAGTGTCGGGCCCAGATAATACCTGTAATATGCTCCTTATGGCTTTCTAGGATCTGAACACGAGTCATATACTGTATTCCCAGTGTCATATTTTCGTAGAATAGAAAGTTTTATTGATTCATCAACAGCGTAAAAGAAGTCATAGATTCTTGTAGTAATAAAAATGTGGACTGTAAAATAGGGAGATCATTTATGTAATCTCACGTATGGAATGTCTTATAGTACAATACACTGCAGGCCATATCCATGCTTCTGTACTTCTTTATACATGAGACACTGAATTGCTTATTTATGGGTTGTTATACTGTTCTGTAATATATTCTGAATACATTAGGACTGTGCAGGCTGTTATTAAGTAAAAATTGTATATGTACACCTTTGTTTCTGTAATAATGGGGTTCATTTACTAAGGGTCGCACTGCTCACTTTCATCGGACTGTTCACCTTTTTCGGGGATTCACGGCTTGCAGGGTATTAAGAAGTGTGTGTGCCCTGGGATTTCCGCACGTGAGCCTTTTTCGTGCAGCTGT
This sequence comes from Engystomops pustulosus, assembly GCA_019512145.1. Lineage (NCBI taxonomy): Eukaryota > Metazoa > Chordata > Amphibia > Anura > Leptodactylidae > Engystomops > Engystomops pustulosus. The sequence continues at coordinate 144,282,660 of CM033647.1, read as the reverse complement.
GCTGGCCCTCATACTACACAGTCTGAATAGTGCTCTAGTTTGACTGCTGATTGAAACTACTTGCGGCTCGCTCAAACTTGTTCTCTGGACCACAAGGGATACATGCAAATACTTTCAGAGTTCTGCCCCCTCACTGGAGCATACATCACATACTCTGGTAAAAACCCATGTGTGCTATTCTCCATTGGTGTTAAAAGTTTTTGCTTAGCTCAACTGTTTGGCTTTCTCTGTATTTCTTGGTTTCTTATATTTGGCTTGTATTGACTATCCTTCGATCTGTGTTTTGTGCCCGATTACCACTTCTGTTGTGACCCACATTGTCGACCTCAAGGCTCTGCCCCTTCACCTGAGCCATACATCAACTCTCTGGTAAAAACCCATGCTGGAATTCTCCAATGCTTGTTAAAATTTTGCTAGCTCAACTGTGGGCTGTCTCTGTATTTCTGTTTTTTTTTATATTTGCCTTTGTACTACTATCCTCATATCTGTGATTTGTGCCCGTTACTACTCTGTTGAAACACAATTGTCGACTTCCTTGTGTCAATTGTTTGTCTGTCTTGGTAATGTTACACTTTGGCACAGGAGGGACCATCTTGTAATTATCCATGTCACCACCTTGTTAAAGCTGAGCAAGCAGGCGGGCATGTTGGGTGGCTGGAGTTTTAGGGCTCACTGTCCTTTCTACAGTGTCCCAATTACCACCCCTATATCCCTTTGTACTTTTGTAACCCAAAAATGTGGCAGCTATTCCCCCAAAAATAATTAACACAATCTACTCACTATGGGGCAGATTTACTTACCCGTCCGTTTGCGATCCAGTGGCGCGTTCTCTGCGGTGGATTCGGGTCCGGCCGGATTTCATTAGGTAGTTCCTCCGACGTCCCCCAGGTGGCGCTGCTGCGCTGAAGAGCATCGGAACGCACTGGAATAACACCGGCCTATCCTGGATGACGGTAAGTGCAAGCTCCGCAACACTTTCGGCTTTTAAATGCAGCGGTTTTTTCGAATCCTCGGGTTTTCGCTCGGCCACGCCCCCGATTTCCGTCGCGTGCATGCCAGCGCCGATGTGCCGCAATCCGATCGCGTGCGCAAACAAACCCGGGGCAATACAGGGAAAACCGGCGCAAATCAGAAATATGTGGTGTAACACGTTGGGAAAACGCGAATGACCCCTTAGTAAATGACCCCTATGTGGTCAGATAATGGTGATTTTTTTTTTTGCAAAGTTTTTATAATTTTTTATTTTCAAAATATCAAGACATAACTACACTATATAAACTGGCATCTAATTTTTGAATGCACTAACCAAAGAATAAAGTGAATGTATCATATGGATCACATGTAAAAGCCGAATAGGGCACAACTACATTTTCTACCAACCATCCACAGCATTTGAATTATTTTAAGCTTTCTGTTGTCCTGTAGATAACAATCTCTCACGAAAAACAAAATAGACATGGCTTTTGAAATTAGAAAGTGAAAAATGGTAAAGTCCGAGTCCTTTATGTGTTAACTGTCAGGACCAGAGTATCTGCCACTTCAGACCAGATACATGGGGTGTAATTTGTATAAGGGGACAACGCGCACCAGGGAATGGAGGGTTGAGTAAGAGGGGATTAAATTTTGACTACCGAAATTAGATATAGAGGGAATTGCGCCCCTGGTGACTTATTAAATGAGCTGCTGCAGATTCCGGTGTGCAGGAAGGAGTTCCTGATGTAAGACAGGTTAGTAGTAGGATAGGATAACGGATGTTATATTGCGCTGCTTAGTAGATTTGTGTGCTGCGTGCTGGGCGTTGTAAAGTCAGACTATTCATAAAGGCAGAGATAAGTACATATAAATGCAAATATCAAGCATAAAAAACATTTACTAGTGTCAATAACAGATAAAGGTATGGGGACAACGCGTTTCGGGGAGAATTCCCTTCCTCAGGTCCAATATATAAATTTTTTTTTTGCATGTCGTTCTGGCTGTATCCTGGGGTAGGTATAATATCCTTATGAATTTATGAAATTGGCTATAATGACAAACTGCGTTGATGAACTGTTATGGGAGTAGTGATACGTGATGAGAGCTGATATGTGGTATACCAGGGTGGAAGCAAGTAGCTTTATTGTAATAATGACAATGTCAGAGTAAAAGACCATCAGGGCAGCAGCGACGCAACAACCCAACGTTTTATAAAGCTCTTTTAATAGAGATATCTATCACCCTTTCACTGCACCCATGACTCTCCCCTAGCCAAGCTAGTTCTATAATCTGCGCTGATGAAGTACACAGACCGTATAAAAACTAATTACAATAAACAAATTGTTGTGTTAATACTAAATAATAGATTTTTTAAATAACATTTTTTCAAATAATATATTCAGATAGAAGGTTTCTCACTGGATAAGATGCATAAAAGATTTTGATGTTTCACGAAAACACTTATCTAAATAATATGAGATATTGCTCGGGGACTGGTATTAATATTGGTTTCCGTTTTCTGGAATATTTCACCCACTGCTAAATGAGACAGCTATTGAGTCACATAAATAGTAGTACTATAACATGTAACACCTCGCTCCAGCGCCCCGGTACCTGCTATCTTATGTTTGGACACATACTAATAACATGTTGAGGAGGTTGGAGGTAACATGAGATCCTTAGCCATAAATTCTTTGGTAATGACAAAGCTATGGACAGTGACGACCCCTCCGATTATAATGTCTCCGTCTTGTACATATTCATAATCTTCAAACATCTTCTGAGCCTCGAGGCTACAGACAGGAGCCGGAGTCTGACTTGTGACTATACAAGGTTTCACACACAGGAATAACACATAGAGCAGAGTTTTAAGTGGAAAAGATTCTGCTGCTGCTGAGGATGATGTGATGAAATATAGAGAAATACATGCTATAATAAGGAATAATCCCGGGGTCTCAGCATCCAGTAACATAGGGAAGGGCTGTGACTTCTGCAATATCTTGATGTGATAATGCAGTCACATTTTATAGAGAACGCTGCTCGCTGTAATACACTGAGTCCTTAATTTACACACAGGTCTCATGTGTGTATGTCAGGAAATGGATTCTTCACTTCACAAAAATAAGCCATGGATTGTAAAAATACAGAAAACAAACTGTTCATTAGCAATGGCATGGACACATAGTAAGAATTTAATGTGGGAACTTTGAGGACCCCAATAATTGGGACACCCTTAAGGCATATTTGAGAGGCTGTATTCCAGTCTTCAATTAAACAGGTCAAGAAAATTACTACCCAGCAGGAATCTGACCTTGCCACTCGCACGCAGGTAGGCGAGGGGGAAAATGTACTAGATCACTAGATGCGGCCAAGACTTTCAACTCCATTGAATGGCCCTTTTTGCTGTCAGTGCTGTGCTGACCAAATTTGAACTTGGCCCAGCCTTTATTAAACGGCCTTTCCTTACAATATATGTAGTTCCCTGTGCCGCTATAGCTCTGAATGGCCAAAACTCTTGTTATTTCCTCCAGCGAAGTACCCCTCAGGGGTGTCCTTTATCACCCCTCCTATTTGATTTAGCTATTGAGCCACTGACTGTGTCTTAGATCTGATTCAATATACAGGCGGCTCTGAGCCTCACAGACAGAGGTTCATCTTGCATTATATGCAGACAATCTCCTCTTGTTTATGTCCGAGCCAGAATCTTCACTTTCCAGAGCAATTGAACTCATAGAGGTCTTTGGTTCCTACTCCGGTTTATCGAGCAACAAGATCCATCTTATGTTTCTAACTGATTCCACTCCTGATCTCGGCCGAGCGTTGTTACAAGCTTTAGATATCTGGAAGTGGTCCTGACTACATCTACGTTGCTTTATCTGCCAACGTTGATCCTCTACTGACTCTCTTCTAGGAGAAGTTCAAATTATGGTTTTCTCTTCCTTTGTCCGTTCCAGGTACCAGGAATCAACCTGGTCAAAAAGGTTGTCCAGCCGAAGTGACTCTATGTCCTACAACATGTCTTTGTACCAATACCACATACCCCAAGGATCTTGCAGGGATGACGATGCCCAACATTTTTTACTACTACCTCTCAGGTCAGCTAAAATATTTGGGGCAATGTTGTCTCCTACGCCCTTTAATTGCCTGGAATCTCACCTGGACTTACAGTCTCCTTGGCTGGTACTACAGGGAAACTTCTCTTTAAGGGGCAAATTATTGCCCATACATATGACGGCCTGTAGGGTGTGGTGTGTGGTGAGGATGGTGGCTCCAGCTGGGGGGACTGTAGCTTAAACTCCACTGTGGGAAAACTCATCCTTACCCCATCTAGCTAAGCTGCAGGATACCCAAATCTGGAGGAATATGGGGGTGCACACTCTAAAAGACTTGTATGTAGATAATGACCTTCTGTCTTTTGAACAGCTCAGGGAATGGAATGATATCCCCCATAATAGGTTCTATGGCTACCTACAAATACAACATGCCCTCACCTCACAGTTTCCTGAACCTCTTCTTCCCATTTCTGAGTATCCGCTCATTGGCATTCTCAGATCTCAGAGCCCGGCGGGGGTAGGCATCTATCATCTATTCTCATCAAATTCGAGTTAAGGCTGAAGCAACTCTGCTCCCAGGCAAGAATTTATACCCACCTTGGATGAGGACATGGTGGCTGATCTTGTTTGCTCACATCTACAGCTGTAAATAATAAAATAATACAGCTTCATGTCATACATCAAAGCTACCTTACACCACTGCAATTATTTAAGATGCATTGTGCCCCCGCTGCCTTTTGGCACATGATATGGGAATGTCCCATGATACAGTCATATTGGTCAGAGGTAGTTGACTCAATGCTTCAGCTAACAGTCCCTCTAGAACCAGAGATGTGCCTTTTTGCATTATTGGATGAGGAAGCATGGTCCACCCTTTTTCTAGCCAGAAAGGCCATAGTCCTTAGATGGATGGACACTAGCCCCCATCACTAACTATGTGGAAGGGCTTAGTTAATAATGTAATTCCATATGAAAGAGTAGTGTATAAGAACAGGAAATGCCTGGAAAAGTTCCAAAAGATATAAGATTTGGGATTGGTGGTGCACATCGGATTTAACTGCCTATGCCTCAAATGACTTATCTGATAGCATCCATGTCCTATCTTAATCTGCTAAACCTTGACTACTGGGCTCCTGAGACCACCTGATAGGTGTGGCGTTGAGGAATGGGCTCCCTTGTTAGGTACTACAATGGATCTTTTGTTTTATTTTCATTTCCAAATTTTGTTTTGTTTTACATTTTATGTAACTCGTAACTATTGTACATCATCTAAAACACTTACCCGTGTGCATGAACACCCCTGAATGTATTGGTCTACCACATTGTCACTGGTAGGCTTCCAAATGTTTACTCCTTTATTGCTATTCCGTTTGACGATGCTGATACAATAAAACGAGTTTAAAAAAAGAATTTTATGTGGAAATGCCTGGACCTTTCCATTAAACCATTAAATTCACTCATGAGAGTCGAAGATGGAATTTTCGCTTTAGGCCTCATTGCCATTCAGGGGCCTATGATCTGATTGCATAATTCGCAGCCCGATCACGGCTCCCATAGACTTCTATGTCTCCTAGTTAAGATGCGGTGGGCACCCAGTCGCGACCTTCCCATGGAGAGAGGAGGGGTGATGAGCACTCAGTGCTTGCCCGGGAATCGGTCCCAGCGAGCACAAGACTGTTTGAATGCAGCCTTAGGCTTTTGGGATATAGGGAGCCAAAAAAATTTCAAAAATAAAAAAAAAAAGTAAAAAACCTAAAAGTTCTAATCACCCCCTTCCATAGAACTTATATAAAACGTAATAAACAGTAAAAATCACAGACACAATAGGTATCACTGCATGTCAAAATGCAAATCTATCAAAATATTAAAACAGTTATTGCCGGCGGTCAATCACATAATGGAAAATAGTGGCCAAATGTCTGAAATGCGACTTTTACACCATTTTACATACCCTGTTTCCCCTAAAATAAGACATCCCCTGAAAATAAGACCTAATACAAATTTGTGCAGGCTTAGAAATATAAGCCCCCCTTCCCTGAAAATAAGACCTAGCGGCAGTCATTACGGCAACTCCCCCCGCGCCATACATTAGTATTAGGAAATCTTTTAGATGCTGCAGAAGGTTGTGACATGGGGAAGAATTCATGGAATTAAATCACTGGCTGTTGTGCTGCAAATGTGATACCCGCAGCTACCAGGGATAAGAAGGCTCATTTATGGGAAGTGCTTTTACTAAACATGAGAGATTGGGGCCAATGATTCTAATGGAAATGGAGCCAAAAAAATACAACATGAAATTCAGAGTTTGGAAAGTTATAAGGATGTTAGAGAAGTTGATTTTTTGTTCCAAGATAAATGTAAATTCTTGTTCATGGAAAAATAAAACATTCCCTGAAAATAAGACCTAGTGCTTCATTAGGAGCAAAAATTTATATAAGACACTGGGGGTCATTTACTAATGGCCCGATTTGCGTTTTCCCGATGTGTTACCCGAATATTTCCGATTTGCGCCGATTTTCCCTGTATTGCCCCGGTATTTTGGCGCACGCGATCGGATTTGGAAAAACCACCGCATTTAAAAAAACGGAAGTGTCGCGGAGCTTGCACTTGCCTTCATCCAGGATAGGCCGGTGTATTTGAGTGCGTTCCGATGCTCTCCAGCGCAGCAGCGCCACCTGGTGGACGTCGGAGGAACTACCTTGATGAATCCCGGCTGGACCCGAATCCACCGCAGAGAACGCGCCGCTGGATCGCGAACGGACCGGGTAAGTAAATCTGCCCCACTGTCTTATTTTCGGGGAAACAGGGTAACCTAAAAAATGTAACAAAAAGTGATTAAAATGTTGCACAGTCCTTAAAATGGTAGCAATAAAAATGTTGGCTCATTTCATTAAGATATTAAGGTCTTGGTCCTGTGACTGATTGGACTGGACCATGACAGGCAAACAAAACAAACCAGCAGGGGAGGAATGTGAGTGGAGGTGGCATCTTCATCTCAGCTAGATTAACTGTCTGCAGCCTAGAACAAAGTCAACAGGAGACAGATGGGTGCGGTGGAAACCAATTAAGATAATTGAAGCGAAATAGGACAATGTTTAGACTAGAGCAGGACAGAATGCAAACTTAGTACAAAATCATAGTCAGCGGCACATCTTTTGCTGTACTTTATGGGCAGAGTATAGAGCTAAATACGTCATTGGGACGTACGACTTGGGAAGGTTCTGGTGATGATACATTTTCAGGGAGAGGCTGGAGGTCTCCTTGCTAGGGACCCATGTCTCCTCCTCAGCCATTCCAATGAACAACAAGGAATGCCCAGGAGGTTCCTACCTTCCACTCTAGACATTAGTCATTTCATACTTGAGAAAGGGGTACTCTTCCCCAAAACGTGTAGTGACTTAAAGACCTGTTATCCAATAAAAATTTAGCTTTCACTTCTTAGTGTACCATTCAATTAGACCACAAGCACAAGCATTATTTCAATGAACAAAACACTGGAGGGAGTTCTGTAATTGATGGGAATCCCAAATTTTGAAACTTTAAAGGGCACCTACCACCACGATTCTACCTATAAAGGTAGATCGGGTGGTAGGTGGATGTAAGGGAAGTGAGGATAGCTCTTTTTAGAGCTAATCCTCATGTCCCCGCTAACTTTTAATAAACTTTATTCCCTTAATATGTAAATTTACTTATGCGGCTACTGGGGCGTGGAGTAGCCGGCTACGAGGCTACACGGCACGGCTACTCCACGCTCCAGTAGCCACGTTACTCCTCCTACCCTGTTGTGTGCGGCGCGCAGCTCCTCGTAGCTGCTCGCCCTCGTCCGACATGCTGGCGTTCTGCCCATGCGCAGAACGCAGGTCCGCGGCTGAGCAGCCACAGCTCCGAGACCATGTGTGGTCTGACCAGTGATTTGTATAAGGGCAAAACTATGTTCTCATCATGAGAATCTATCCCTCTCTTGATGCATCCCATAATTTTATTTGCTTTAGCATCAGCTACCTGGCTCTGGTCACTAAAATTAAGTTTACCATCCACCAATACCCCCAATTTTTTTTTTAGCTTCTATCCAAATAATTGACTGTTTACGACATAATTATACTTTTTGTTTCCATGGCCCAAGTGCATAACTTTACATTTATCTACATTAAACCTCATCAGCCATTTCTCCACCCATTCCTCAAGCTTCCACAAATCTAAACTATCGACCTCAGCATTAATTACTTAGTATCATTTACAAGTATTAAAGTATTACTTTACTGTGTTAACCCACTACAAGGTCATTAATAAAATATTAAAAAGAAGTGGCCCCAATACTGACCCCTCTGGCACTCCACTGGTAACGTCAACCCAATCTGTGAATGTGCCATTAATGACAATCCTCTGCTTTTTATCATTAAGCCAATTATTTACCCAAATATACAGATTTTCCCCTGGTCCCAGCAGTCTCATTTTATGTCCCAACCTTTTATGCGGCACTGTGTAAAATGCCGTGGAAAAATCCAGATATACAACATCCACAGCATCCCCCAGGTCCAGTCTGGAACTTACCTCCTCATAGAAGCCAATCAGATAGCATCTATAACATACAAATATTTTTCCCACAACAGAAGTTAGACTCACAGGTCTGTAGTTTCCAGGCTCGTTTTTGGATCCTTTTATGTTCAAATATTAAAAATAACGGTCTGTCTATCATGGTACAAAGTTCATGAAGAAACCGGGGGTGTATGCCATCTGGGACGGTGATTTGTCTATCTTAGTGGTTGTGAGGCAGAACCGTACGTCTTCCTGGGTAAAACTGCTGACATTCGAAAGATGATTTACATTATTCCTCATCATGTCTTCCACCTTTGAGTTGAGGGGGAGGAGCTTCATTAGTTGTTTCTATCAGTGGGCTGTCACATGCCTTTAATTAAAACATCCTTCTAAATCATGACAAACACACAAAAATCTAAAAACACCAAATAGAGCTGCAATTACTACAAAGATAAAGTCATCCACAAAAAGTGTACAATTGTAAAAATTCTTATTAAACCATGATTTGCTAATTAATACCCAGCGTTGATAACTTTGAGCCACAATTCTGTTAGATGAATACAGCAGGTTCTGTCCCCACTGGGATTTTCCAGTCGATATAAGAAGCTAATAATGGGTTTGGTGAAATTCTCACCTACACGGTATCAGGAGACATCATCTTCCCTACTGGGTAATTAAACAGCTAGAAACAGAGGCATCAAGGGACATAGAAATGAGGAACATTTGGAATAAACTGTGTAGTCACAAGAGAAAAGATCAAAATGGAGACAAATTTATCATTATGCACAAAGAACTGAGAGAAATGAATATCAGAAAAAATATCTTTCTATCCTTCTTATAGCAAATCCTCTACAGATCATGTAATGTTATGGAGTGTATAAATAAATATAGTATATTGGGAAAGATGTTTTAAGTGCTAGCATTCCTTGATGTTGGCTCCACTCCTTGACCCGCCCCAGATATTTTGTGCACAGCAGATATTTGCTTAGACATTAAATAGATAATGGGACAATACCTTACTAAAATCAGGCCTGCCCTATCTATATTTTGTTAAGGAGAAGGGGGGCCCCATGCAGAAATCTGCTATGGGGCCAAGTCATACCTAGTTACGCCGCTTGCAGTATTCCCTGTCATGCCTTCAGTAAACCAACAAAACCTATATTATGGAGCCTAGTGTGATCTTCCATATCCACAAGTTTGTTTTTCAACCCCAAAATTTCCTTTGCGAAATCACACGTGACTTTCTCTACCTTTAACAGTTTTTTCTCTTACTTAGTTTTCCTTAATTTTATCCTTTAACTTATTACGATCTTGGCTAATGATTGAGATTTCAATGTACATGGAATCCTATTTCACAGTAACTTTTTTCATATTGGAATTAAAGTTTTTAACGTCCTCTAAAATCTCACACAATATACTGCCCTCTTCCCAATTTACATCTTATATATCTGATGATTCTTCCAAAACTGAAAAACTATTGTATTTTTATTATCATTTTCAAAGAAATATAACAAAAAAAGTTAACATGCACATACACTCACCGGCCACTTTATTAGGTACACCATGCTAGTAACGGGTTGGACCCCCTTTTGCCTTCAGAACTGCCTCAATTCTTCGTGGCATAGATTCAACAAGGTGCTGGAAGCATTCCTCAGAGATTTTGGTCCATATTGACATGATGGCATCACACAGTTGCCGCAGATGTCTCGGGACCATCCATGATGGGAATCTCCCGTTCCACCACATCCAAAGATGCTCTATTGGATTGAGATCTGGTGACTGTGGAGGCCATTGACTACAGGAACTCATTGTCATGTTCAAGAACCAGTTGAGATGATTCCAGCTTTATGACATGGACGCATTATCCTGCTGAAAGTAGCCATCAGATGTTGGGACATTGTGGTCATAAAGGGATGGACATGGTCAGCAGCAATACTCAGGTAGGCTGGCGTTGCACGATGCTCATGGTACAAGGGCCCAAAGAGTGCCAAGTAAAATTCCCACACCATGAACACCACCACCAGCCTGAACCGTTGATACAAGGCAGGATGGATCCATGCTTTCATGTGTTGACGCCAAATTCTGACCCTACCATCGAATGTCGCAGCAGAAATCGAGACTCATCAGATCAGGCAACGTTTTCCCAATTCTACTGTCCAATTTCGATGAGCTTGTGGCAAATTGTAGCTTCAGTTCCTGTTCTTCAGCTGAAAGGAGTGGCACCGGTGTGGTCTTCTGCTGCTGTAGCCATCGCCTCAAAGTTCGACGTACTGTGCGCTCAAGAGATCTTCTGCCTACCTTGGTTGTAACGGGTGGCGATTGAGTCACTGTTGCCTTTCTAGCAGCTCGACCAGTCTGCCCATCTCCTCTGACCTCTGGCATCAACAAGGCATTTCCGCCCACAGAACTGCCGCTCACTGGATGTTTTTCTTTTTCGGACCATTCTCTTAAACCCTAGAGATGGTGTGTGTGAAAATCCCAGTAGATCAGCAGTTCTGAAATACCAGACCAGCCCTCTGGCACCAACCCCCCGCCAAGCAAAGGACACTCGCACACCTTTCTTCCCCATACGATGCTCGTTTTGAATGCAGGAGATGTCTTGACCATGTCTAACTGCCTAAATGCAACTGAGGTTGCCGCATGTGATGGCTGAGAAATTAAGTGTTAACGAGCAGTTGGACAGTGTAACTCATAAAGTGGCCGGTGACTGTGTTTCACATTGAAGTTTTCAATATAATCAACCGAAAGACAAGTTTTTGCCAAAAGATATTAACAGCTTTAATTTTCATTTGCATAACGGGGTGCAAAGCTGACGTGCAATGTTTTCCTGGCAGAAAATTACCAAGGAACAAGCCCAATAACTCCATGCCTAATCGGTTGAGGGTTGGGGGGGGGGGGGGGTCATGGTATCACAAAAGACAGTCATACAAACTCACCATGAAAACAAATTAACAAAGTGGTAGAAACAAAGGGGTGACCTCATCACTCTCCTCTACTGCCCGCTCTTTATCATAGCGATCCAACGTTCCCAAGTTTGTTGAACAATGGGATACGATTATTCAAGGAGGCAGTCGATATTCCATATGCGAGTTTTCCCTTACCCTGAGAGAGTAGGTCCATTCGGGAGGGAGGGGCTTGCCTTTTCAGAATTGCGCTATTAGGCACCTTGCAGCTTGGAGTATGTGTAGGCTCAATTTGGTCGCGTCTTGGCCATGAGGCCGGCTGAGGAGGAGACGTTTGACGTTGTTGAAGAGTTCCCCCAGGTAAGCCCCATCGCCAGCAGGTATCGGCTGTTGGAAATTCATTGTGATAAGGATGGGGATGATACCACTGAACATCAGCTTGTACTGATTCTCCTTAGTGTAGTACAAAGGAGGTTTTAGCTGATCTATTCCAAATAGTTGCCATGCGTCTTGAATATTGGTCCCCCCACTATGCTCTCCATGGCCAGTATGGGTGTGCGATGAGTCATGACTTGGGTGATGCTTAGATAGCATCAGTATAGTAATATCTGCATCTAGTATACGCAGATCTGAATAAGACAGAGGTGTGGGTAGCGGTTTTGCAAATGTGCTCAAACGTGGTGGGGGTGCCGAAACCAATCTCAGTACTTGCTCAGGGACTGTAAGAAGTGCCTAATTCGATAAGTGGAAATTGGGCATGTGGGAGATGGAATTTATCTGTAAGGCCGGAAGGCAAAATATTCCTATCTCGGTAGTCTACAATGTCTGCGGAATCTAAACAATTCCCTTCTATGCCAGGTTAATTCTTGCCAACCCCGGCCTGTTGCATAAGGGGGGGTTTGTGTAAGAAAGATTGCATAGGAGAACACTGAGATACCAGTGGAACCTGGTTCAACAGGCTCTCCACAATTAATTGTGAATGAAAATAGGGCCTAATTGGGGGGTCAGGCAATGTAGGCGTCCTCTTAGGACAGAGGTAAGAGTTTGGCCCTTTTCACCACCCTAATTTCTCTATCTCCTCCACCTTTGGAGAATGCCAGCAAGGTGGCCATGCTGGAATGCGCGAAATGTGTTGCCCAGTAGTATCTGGTAATATCCGGCCCGATAGTTCCACCTTGGACTTATGGAGATTAGAACAGATTGGAGATTCTGTGTCCTTTTTGCCCAGATTAAATGTGAATTGATGCTTGTAGAGACCGCAGGGCACCCAGGGACTGGCACTGGTAGGGTTTCAAAAGATAAAGCCAGCTTAGGTAAGATAGTCATTTTAACCGCGCTATCCTGCCAAAAAGAGAGAGGGGGAGACTATTCCAGTTATCAAGCAGCTGGAAGCTACCAGGAAGTTTTGCCCATAGAGGTATTGTAAGAGTATCCCCAGAACTTACTAGCACTACGTTTTCCAATTATATCTGAATGTGGCCTCAGTGATCTACCAGTGGTTGGGTGAGATTAAGGGGCAAGGCCCTCTGTCTTGAGGTGGCACTTTAACCCAGAAGCGGCCTTTACTGCTGTAACCGTCCTGTAGGTTGGTAGAGAGATTAGGGGTGAGGTAAAGTGAGCAGGATGTCATCTGCAAATAGAGACAATTTGAATTCCTTATCTCTAACCATAATACCATGATATTGAGTGTCTTGTCGGATGATGAAGGCCAAGGGTTCAATGCAAAGTATAACAGGAGAGGAGAAAGTGGGCAGCCCTGACGTGTACCATTCCTATGTGCAGGTGGGGAGGACGCTTGCGGAAAGAATCACTTCCTCTATCTCTCGTGTTAATTATGAGCTAAGTGTCTCAATAGCTCCGAGGGAATTCCAGGAAGTGAGCAAGAGCAAAAAATCTACTATCACATTGTCTAAGACCCTCATCCAGGGGCAGGGTGTTTGGCAAAGAATACATTTAGCATAAAATTCTTGGAAACGAGAGGCGATCGCCCTCGGGTCATGCAAAAGGTTCCCCCCGGAATCGCGTATAATATGGGGGATTGGTGTATCTCTCTTCTCCCTCGTTGTTTCGCCAGGGAGAGAATGTGTTGTCTTGATCGTTGTCATAATATGTTGCCTAGTAAACACCAGCAGTTCCTCTACCTCTTGGGTCTGACTCTCGCACTGCTCCCTAACCTCAATAGTGTTGGAGAGTCTCCTCCAGTCGGTTTAGCTAACAAGGCTGCTCTAGCTTACCAATCTCTTTTCTCTCGCTCCTTCTCCAAATGGATCCTATTCCTTTTCATCGGTTCCCTGCTCAAGCAAACCTCGAAGACCGCTTTATGAGTTCCCACATCACAGGAATGGAGGGAATTGAATCCTCATTAAACTGAAAATACTCCCGTAATGCCCCATTTAACTCCTCCTTGATCAAGGGCTTTAAGAAGGGATTCTTCAGCGCCAGTGACATACCCTCGTTGTAGAGGGGCCCTCTCTAAGCTGCAGAAAGACTGGCGCATGGTCCGAACACGATATGTTTCCCACCTCGTCTGCAGTGTGCATCATCGCAAGAATTGTATATCTCCAAACCAGTAATCTAAGGGTATGGGTGCATGTGGGGCAGAGTAAAAGGAAATGAGCGGTCACCCGGGTTACCCACTCTCCATAAGTCCTACAGAGCAAACCTCCTAATGACTCTAGAAAGCCGATAGATGGTGTTCTGCGATCTAGTGGTGGTTGGGGCCAATTGCCCAGGCGGTCCATATTTTCTGAAAAACATGACATGAAGTCACCCTCCTATCAGTAGGGGTGCTGGTGGAAGTTTAGCTAATTATCAGGGACTTTAGTAATGAAGCGGACCTGGGATGTATTGGGAGCATAATATGCATAAAAGTCGGGCGAGCGAACATTTTACCCGAACAATGATAAGCGGCCCATGGGGTCCGACGTCACAGTTTCAGGCACATGGGCACGAGGTCTGAGAACAGAATTGCCCACTCTCGCCCGTTCTTGTTCTCCGTGGACGGCCATATAAGAACCGGATAAAGGATGCTTCGCAAATTAAAATTCCCCGCAGATCATATGCGCTCTCAAGAACACCGCGCTATCTCTAGCTCATAAGCGTGAGTCGTTGCTTGCGAGCTGAATTGAGCCCTTACATTTAGCTCAAGAGCTGGACCCTGATGATTATGTTAGCGGATACTCCTGGGCAAAACCTGCAGCGTGCTCGTGTGATATGCGCCGAACACTAGGGGGGGAGGGGATGAGAGGGGCTATATGTAGCTCTACAGTAAGGCTCCGGTATGGAGTGGGGAAGAGGTGTTGGTGTGCAGTGCCTAAATGTCAGAAACATAGAAGAAGGATAGAATATGACGAGGGGGGGACAAAAACTTGCACCCACAAGACAACAACTCATACGAATAAAGAAACTAAAAAGTAACAAGAAACAGAATAAATCCCAAATCTGTAACCAGGGAGAGGAGACCTCTGACCCTAGTGCAGGTCTACTCGCGGCTGCCCCTAAAGTAGGGAGTATAGTCGGCTGATCTGGATTCACACCTCCTATATAAACCCTAAGCTAGGGTCAGAGAGCAGGATCCAGAGAAGACCCACCTAGTGGGGAAAACGTGGCAATGGAACCTTTGAAAGGAAAAAAAAAAATCTGCAAGTACAGTACTATACGAGATTAAATACTTTGTCACTAAACTATCAGAGATTAACCTGGGTGCTTTATGCATATTACTGTCTAAAATTACTAAGAGGGGAAGGGTACCCGAATAATAAGCAACATAAGCAAACTAAACCCCCTCTCACACACTTGAGAGCAAAAACTGTAAAGGTATAATCCAGCAGCGTCTCCTCTAATCATAAGAGTCCTGGGATGGAGCTTCGGTTCGTGGTCTTCGCATCTTGTTGTGGCTGGCTCTTATACTCGGTTGGTGTAATCTGGGGGGGAGACCTCCCCAACGTCCAGTGTGAGTCGGGATGTTCAAATGTACAGAATCTGCAGCTCCCCATCCAGAGAGCGTGCCGTTATTCCATCTTTTGGTGGCCTGACAGGGCAACAGGAAATTCCAGCGTTAGGACAATGTCGTCTCACGTAAAATCTCAGCAACGGTCGTAAAATCCACTCTTCTGAAGGGTGATCCCAGAGGCATCTGATAAAGCTGTATGGATCTCCGTTGAAATCAAATTCTTATTTTCCTCGACGCAAACATGGGGCGTTCCTTTAATGTCAAAGTCATGCACACAACAGATGACGTCCGTGGGTTTCCTCCCGGTGCTTTAGGCCTCAATGCTCTATGAGCTCTATCAAGCTTCACCGTGGTCCGGCTCCCCTAATAGCGGTGAAAAGTGCTGTGTATGGCACGAACTCTTTTACACTCCACCGTCCGATAGACCCCTCACCCGAAATTGTTACGTCTTCCTCTGTTGTCAAGTTCTTCAGTCCTGGCCAATCTTGTAGTGTTAACAGATTGAGATGAAAGTATGTTGCGATGTGAAATCTGACGCCTTGGTCTGCTGCGCCGTTTCCAGTCATCAATTTTCTGCGTCATACCATGAATAAACACGCCGTCCTCCGAAATTTCAGATTTGAAAGCCTCTTGACTCACCGATTAAAGATTTAAAGTTCCTCTTTAGGGCAGATTCTGGAGATGTAGCGTGTGCCATAAGGTTCTGATTCGATGGTTTCTTATCTGTCATAGTGTCCATACTTATTGGCTCAGGCAATGATGCCACTCTGGGGAAGGTGCAGCATAACGGGTGAGGTGGTTAGAAGAGTAGCACCCAGCTCCTATTCTTGCACTTCTCGATCTGGGGATAAACGAGGGTTCCGAGATAAATTCCTTGGCTGTGACGTTGGGGGGATGCGAGGAAGGCCCCTAGGATCGCCCTTGTCTCCATTATGCTCCCTTCCCACTACTTCCATAGGGCCAGTTCATTCTCCTGGACTGTACTGGGGCAAGGTTATGATGTTTGACTGGAGGGATTTACCCAGTATTGTGGCGTCTGTCAGATTGCGGGGCCACATTTGGCTGCTGCCACTTAGTTGGCGCTGCTGCGCCACAAGGAGCACGATGTCCTTCAACGGGGGGCTAAGATGGCGGCTCGGCGCGGTCTGTGACGTGCAACCGAGTCTGCAGCCTGCATGTGGAGGCGGCGCGGTGGTGGTCGCCGTGGATCCCCGCTTACCCGCGCTGGAGTGGGGGCCATGACGAGGCTTCAGCAAGCCGCGACGATGTGCTTTTCAGGCCGTCAGGCCTCCGGCTGCACGTGGACCCGCGCGACCGCAATGTGGAGCGGAGGAAGAAGAAGCGGGTAGCGGCGTTTCGCCTTCCGGCCTGCGTCCTGGGGTCCCGAGGACTTCGTTCCCCTTCTGGGGGTCTTTTAGCTTTGGCTCAGATCCAGGGTAGCACCCCCTCTGTTTTGTTAGGTGTGTCGAGTTTTAATCCTGGGAGATTTCCAAAATGTTATCAATCTTAGAAGAAGATCTCCTTTTGGGGAATTTATCACCAGAAGGCGTGTTAGTGGAGCCCCCCCCCCCCCCCATTATCTAGGGGCTCAATTTTGAGGCCCATTTTCCTCTTTAAAGCACGTGAAATGAAATAGAATTGAAACACCCCATAAAAACCACCATTCTGCAACATCCGTGCCTGAACGTCGCTCACAGCAGTTGGCGGAATATATGGGTGTTGTGTGTGTGAACATGTGGCTTTAATTTATTTTTGGATTACTGAAGCCACACCCTGCTCCTGCTTTCTGTCCTGCCCCCCAATCGTTACTAGCCGGATGGAACAGTTCCGCAGGTTCTGGGGCGTGTCCGGATCGGCTTTATATTCCTGCCCATTCCACCTTACCTTGCTGTTATTTGTGTCTGACCTGTGTATATCTTGCTTGATCTTGACCTGACCTGTGTACACTCACTGGCCACTTTATTAGGTAACCTGTCCAACTGCTCGTGAACACTTAATTTCTAATCAGCCAATCACATGGCGGCAACTCATTGCATTTAGGCATGTAACATGGTCAAGACAATCTCCTGCAGTTTCAAACCGAGATCAGTTGGGAAGAAAGGTGATTTAGGGCCTTTGAACGTGGCATGGTTGTTGGTGCCAGAAGGGCTGGTCTGAGTATTTCAGAAATAATGATCTACGGGATTAGGATTTTCCAGCACAACCACTCTAGGGTTACAGAGAAGTTCCCGAAAAGAAAAAACATCCAGTGGCGCAGTTCTGTGGCGGAAATGCCTTGTTGATGCCAGAGGTCAGAGACAGGCAGACTGGTTCGAGCTGATAGAAAGGCAACAGTGACTCAAATCGCCACCAGTTACACCAAGGTAGGAAGAAAGAGCATCTCTTATTAATGACCTTGTAGTGGGTTTACATAGTCAAGTTTCAATATTTGCAGTATGATACTAACCTATGTAAGTAATAATACTGGGTCGATAGTTTAGCATTACAGAGGGATTTGTGTGGAAGCTTGAGGAGTGGGCGCAGAAATGGTTGATGAGTTTAATGTAGATAATGTAAAGTTATGCACTTGGGCCATGGAAACAAAAAGTATAATTATGTTCTAAACCGTCACATTACTTGGTAAAACTGGAGCTGAAAAGGACTTGGGGTATTGGTGGTGGTTAAACTTAATTTAGTGCCAGAGCCAGGCGGCTGCTGCTTAAAGTCAATAAAATTATGGATGTATCAAGAGAGGAATAGATTCTCATGATAAAGACATAGTTTTTGCCCTATACAAACCCTGTCAGACCACACATGGAATATTGTGTACAGTTTTTGGGCACCATGTTATAAAAAGGATATGTAGAGTTGAACGGGTGCGAGGAGAGCAACCAGGATTATAGGGAGATGGGGGATTAGAATACAATGTACAGATTACAAATTTGGGATTATCAGTTTAGAAAAAAAGACGACTGGGGGGACCTCATTACAATGTACAAATACCTGAACGGACAGTACAAGGATCTCTCCAAAGCTTTTATACCTAGCCTGTGACCAGACAGGGGCATCCTCTCGCCTAGAGGAGAGGCGATTTTAACCTCACATAGACAAAGGTTCTTTACTGTGAGAGCATGAGACTATGGAACGCTCTGCCGCAGGAGGGTTTAGGTGGCACTTGCTAAATGTCAGTCAGAGAGGCCTGATGTCTTTTTCGAGAAAATATCTGGGTTATGGGGATAACATTTATTAATTCTTAGGTTGGACTGATGGATTTGCGTCTTTTTCCAGCCTTATATATATCATGATTACTATCTACTATACTATGAACGGCACAGTACGTCGAACTTTGAGGCAGTGGGCTCAGCCGCAGAGACCACCACCGGGTGCCACTCCTTTCAGCTAAGAACAGGAAACTGAGCTACAATTTGCACAAGCTCATCGAAATTGCTTGAGCGAGAAGATTGGAAAAACGTTTTGCCTGGTCTGATGAGTCTCGATTTCCTGCTGACATTGGATTGGTCGGGTCAGAATTTGGCGTCACAACATGAAAGCATGGATCCATCCATGCCTTGTATCACGCGTTCAGTGGGTGGTGGTGGGTGGTGTCATGTGTGGGGGAATATTTTCTTGGCACTCTTTGGGCCACTTGGTACCAATTGAGCATCGTGCAACGCCACAGCCTACCTGAGTATTGTTGGGCCATGCCTTCCTTTATGACCACAATGTACCGTACATCTGATGGCTACTTTCAGCGATAATGCGCCATGTCATAAGCTGATATCATCTCAGTACTGGTTTCTTGAACATGACAATGAGTTCACTGTACTCAAATGGCCTCCACAGTCACCAGATCTCAATCCAATGAGATCTTTGGGATGTGGTGGAACGGGATTCGCATCATTGATGTGCAGCCGTCAAATCTGCGGCAACTGTGTGATGCACTCATGTCAATATGGACCCAAAATCTGAGGAATGCTTCCAGCACCTTGTTGTATCTATGCCACCAAGAATTGAGGCAGTTTCTGAAGGCAAAAGGGTGGTCCAACCCGTTACTAGCATGGTGTACCTAATAAAGTGGCCGGTGAGTGTATATACAGCCGCCAACCCCCCAGTAATACATGTATGAACAGCCGCCAACCCCCAGTTATACATCTATATAATGCCGCCAACCCCCCCAGTAATACATCTATATACAGCCGTCAAACCTCCAGTAATACGTCTACATACAGCCGCCAATCCCCCCAGTATTACATCTATATACAGCCACCTCACCCCCAGTATTACATCTACATACAACCGATACAAGTAATAGAGGGCACGGACGCAATGTACCTCCACCCCATCAGATAGTTCCCAAAAATCAAAAAACACCATAAAGGAGGAAACAAAAATCCAAATGTAGAAAGCATAAATTATTTTTTTTTTACAATTAAAACAAATCCGTTTAAAAAGACAACATACACAGAAAAAGTCCACTGATGGTCAAATTACTAAATATACATGATAAATAAATCACAGTAGGTTTGTATAGAGGTGTAGTCCTCAGAACCAGTCAGGGTATTTGCTTAGGAAAAAGTATTGCATATTACCCAGAGGAATAACAGAGGACAAGGAACAAATACACAGGTATATACAGACCAATAGTGGTGCACACCCAACACGTTTCGCCTACGATGATGAACAGTAGATTCATATTTTAAAATAAAACGGTTAACGAGGGTGTGTCTGGGGAGTTGGAATTTCCTCTTAGTATTGGTGCTGTCAAACAGATGGAGCTTATTACTAAGGCCGGGACTTTCTGTTAGTAGCTGGAAAGGCTAACTTGAATATAAAGGATGCTTTATGTGGGAAATAGTGTATTCAGTCGTGTTGTGAGGATAATATATATTAGGAACATGCTCCATTATATTGTAAGTGACTGTGGTATTTTTATGGGCGCAGTGTGGATTTGTACTGCATGGAGCCAAAGTCATTTGACTGTGAATTCAGCAAAGATAAACAATGCCCGGGAGAAATTGTAAAGAAGTCTTCTTTCTGATGGAGCAGAACATCACCTGGCCACGCCAGCTCTGTTCTGAGAGACTGTGACTTCACTGGCTCTATTCAAATTTCACGCTGGGGAAGCAAGCCAACATCGCAAGGAATGTGAAAGTCGCAAGCATGGTATAGTGACTGCACGGATATGTTTAGTTGTGTAGTATATTTACTGCTGGTGTGTATTTTCATTTTTCTACAAAATGTGAATGCAAATTCCTTAGTTATAAATGCATCAATAGTGGTTGACTTTTTAATTAACAATTCGTTTTTCAAATGAGGGTGGCATGGTTTCTTTTTTCACCTCATTCAGGATAGAATCTCCCCTGGTTCCATAATGTTGGGGGGAGGGGGAGCACATTTCTTTTTTCTTCCTAGGGCACTAGAATGCCTTGTCCCAGCACGGGCAGTGGGTCAGTAATGGTGTGCGGTGGCATTTCTTTGTTGGCCGCACAGCCCTCCATGTGCTCGCCAGAAGTAGCCTGACAGCCATTAGGTAACGAGATGAGATCCTCAGACCCCTTGTGAGACCATATGCTGGTGCGGTTGGCCCTGGGTTTCTCCTAATGCTGGAGTGGCTGGAGTGTGTCAGCAGTTCCACGATGAAGACATTGAAGCTATGGACTGGCTCAGACCTGAATCCAATTGAGCACATCTGGGACATCATGTTTCGCTCCATCCACCATCATCATGTTGCACCACAGATTTTCCCTGCCTAGTCCAGGTCCTCAGAAGACCCTCCGCAACCTCATCAGGAGCATGCCAAGGCGTTACAGGCACGTGAAGGCCAAACACATTACTGAACCTCATTTTGACTTGTTTAAAGGACGTTAGATCAAAGTGTGATCAGCCTGCTGTAGTGGATGACTTTAAATCTACACCTCCATTGATTAATACATTTGATTTCCATTGATGATTTTTTTATGATTTTGTTGTCAGCACATTCAACTTTGTACAGAACAAAGTATTCAATGATAATATTTCATTCAGATCTAGGATGTGTTATTTGAGTGTTCCCTTTATAATAGTCACAGGACTAAAAGCTAAATGCTAGTATTTCTACAATTTACAGGTACATTATCTGATCTATCATTAATGGTAGGTGGCATTTGAATATAGTAATATATACAGTATATATAATTTAATATAGTAGAAACTATCAGTGCGTCCATCTTCTACATTCTGTAGTTACTACACTAGATGTCGCTGTTGTTCAGTATTGAATCACATTCTCTGTTTTATTGCTAGTACCGGTAGTTTCTTTCTCTGTTTTATTGACATACAGGGTAACAACACAAAATTGACATTAATTCCTGTTAATTTGGAATTATCATCCAGAAATAGTCTATCTATAGAGGTTTTAGTTCATTAATGTAAGTCAATTATGAACATAGAGGTGTGACCATAGAGAAAGACCAAAGAAATGGTGCCTAAGTTAAGACCCAAACAATTTAGGCCCAAAAGAGACCGAAATCAGATGTAAAGGATGACGGCCTAGAAAGGAAAAAAAGGCAAAAAGAAATAGATTCTACAAAAGAATCAAAGTAATGGTCTCTGAATGAAGATCAAATAAAACGTGCCACAGACACATAGCAGGCACATTACATGTCAGCATTTTTCAAAATTCATCTCAGGATATGTTGACACAGAAGGAAGGTTACAGGGGTTGTCAACTTTAGGTAGGATATCCCACCTAAAAACAAAATGGGACACACAAAAAAAACATATTTGTCCCATATCTTAGACATATGATTATGAGTTCTCAGTTACAGGTGAGGGTTAATGGTTTGGGGTGCGTCTATTGCCCAAGTTCCTAGCTGGATAGGTACCCATTCCAATGACAGAACACCCCTTATTTTAAGCCTAGCCACCCCAGGTTTGGTATGGGGTGAGAGGTAGCGAGGTACCCTGATGATTGTAAGCAGTGGCATGGGTGTTACATCTTCCAATCAAAAGACATTGGGGGTCATTAACTAAGGGCCCGATTCGCGTTTTCCCGACGTGTTACCCGAATATTTCTGATTTGCGCCGATTTTCCCTGTATTGCCCCGGGATTTTGGCGCCCACGATCGGATTGTGGCGCATCGGCGCAGGCATGCACGCGACGGAAATCGGGGGCGTGGCCGAGCGGAAACCCGACGGATTCGGAAAAACCGCCGCATTTAAAACAATAAAAGTGTCGCTTGGGACACGCTTACATTCACTTGGTCCGGCTCGGTGAAGTTGAGTGCGGGCAGATGCTTTTCAGCGCAGAAGCGCCACCTGGTGGACGGCGGAGGAACTACCTTAGTGAATCCCGGCTGGACCCGAATCCACCGCAGAGAAGGCGCCGCTGGATCACGAATGGACCGGGTAGGTAAATCTGCCCCATTAAGTTTTAATCGAGGTAATGTGGACCTCCCCCTCTCAGTGACATCACAGTCAGGGACTGGGGGCCAAAAACCCACAGGGTTTAAATTAGGCACTCCAGGGGAACCCCTTTGTCAGTCTTGGGAACTCCATCATCACGAAGGCTGTACCAAATTGTCTCTGCTGCGTTCCCACAGCTAAAGTATTTCTAACTCCTAGTAAGAGTATTTAGTTTCTTTTATCCCATTTTATTTTCATAACTATGTATGTATGGTATGTATATGTGTAACTTTTTTTTATCTGACAAGTTTATGTTTTTTTAAGTGTATTGTACCTTCAAGTATATTAACCCTTCTTATTATGTCCTGGTGCTAGGGGAGGTGTATGGAGATAGTTCACTTCTGAGCTCTCTTTATAAGGGTTCATTCACACCGGCCGCATATATGTCCCCATAGACGGCAATGGCGCACGGCAGCGGTACGGTGCCACACGTGTTCTGCGCCGCAGTTTCCTATGTTTCCTCCTCCTCTCAAGCACACGGCGGGCATACCGCGTGTGAATGCACCCTAATACAGCTGACACCCACCTGTTACTGCCGCATTTGGTGCTGTCACTGATCACGGCAGTTAACATGTGAAGTGCAGCGGTCGAACTCGACCACGGCACCTAAAATTGCTTCCCATGGGCGTTGCCATCTTGGATTGTTGATCATGCCTCCGGTGACCTCATCGGAGGGTGGCGATCAGTTGTCATGGCAGCCTACAGTCTCATAGAGACTTGCCATGCATAATGATCTCCTACAGCCTCCAAATGGCAGGCTATTAGAGATCATCAGTAAAATTGCTATATATACTGCAATACAGTACAATATAGTAGGAGCAATCAGACCCTGCAGTGTTAAAGTACCCTAGAGAGAAAGAATAGTAAAAAATGTAAAAAATGTTTTAATCACCAGCCATTCCCTAGAACACATATAAAAATAAACAGTAAAAATCATAAATATGTTCGGTATCGCCACATCCCAAAATGGACGTTCAATCAAAATATAAAAAAAAGATTATTCCCGGCTGTGAACACCGTAATGGAAAATGCTCAAATCGCCCACTTTTTCGCCATTTCTCCATTCATGAATATTTTAATATTCAAAGTGTGAAAAAGTTATTGGCCTCAAAATTTGGCAAAATGGCAAATTCTTTTTTTGTACAAAAGATTAAAAAATGTTTAAAACCTAATAAAACATTTATACATTTGGTATTCTGTGACCATATAAACCAAAGAATAAAGCAGAAGTGTAATTTGGAACGTACAATGAAAGTCGTAAAAACAGAGCCACTCCACAGGACTAACCCCACGCTGCTGGCAGGGAGCCAGGTAATGTTAAAACAAACTTTTGTAAAGTACAGTACTTAAAATTATTCAGAATGCTGACAAAGGCATTTTTAAAATCAGCATAGCTCAGGCTAATGGCCTATCACAATAGAAGGGATCTTGAGCACCCTTTCAGTCCTAATCATTCTGTATCTTCAAGGAGCAGCTGTTTAAGGTGAACCTGTCACCAGGAATTTTTAGCTGCTAACAGGTTCGCTCCTCGAAGATCCAGAATGACTAGGAACGAAAGGGTGCATACTAGTTTCAGTCATTTGAAATAACTAGAGCTAGAATACCAGAACTACTTGGAGAACCCTTAAGATGAACATCATCCACCAAATGCAAGGAATAAGACCTGTTTACATCCGCTATTTTAGGACACCTATACAGCCAGAAGATACCACCTGTGACATATAGATGTAAGATGAACTGACAGGAGGCTGGAACGAATATGTTTATTTAGTACAATAAAGTATAGGAAGTCATCTGTAGACAAGAAGCATTAAAGTTTGTCCAGCATTTTAAAATTTTTGACTAATTTTGACTATTTTTCCAAATAGTCTTCCCTCTGAAATACCTTGCATGTTTTGCCCCTGTAGGTGTCATTGTGACATAGTGTATATTTACCCAAATGTAGCAATTCACTTGCAACACCAGATCATACACAACAGTGCACCAAGTCCAGTTACAATGCTGGAGTACAAATGCACGGTAATTTTTACAGTCCTGCTGCTACTAACAACATACACAGATGTCCAGGGCCAATACCTAACCTAGTCTGCAAATTTTTACGGTCAAATATGTAGATAGACTCTGTTTAAATTCAATAGAGAGCTGAAGTGAGATGGGTGATTGCTACACAGCAGACAGAGCCAAATCAAAAATCCAAATCTTGTTTCTTTAACATGTTCAATAATGAGCTCCATATATAATACTAAATATTTATGAATATAAACTGTACGGATATCACAAAAAAAAAATTATGACATATAAAGTGTTAAAAACTAATTTATTAGGGGAGGAGATTTAGCATTCATTCAAGGTCAAGCAGTTTTCCTGTAAAAAAAAAACCAAAACAAAACAAAAAAACAACAAAGGTTAAGACTGTACGTCAAAAACATTCTTTTCATGTTTGGCCAATACACTTATGTATATGAACTCTCTTAAGGGAAATTAATTAACCCCTTCCCGCCAAGGCCCTTTTTGGTTTTTGCGTTTCATTTTTCACTCCCCACCTTCAAAAGCTATTTATTTTTTATTTTTCCATGTAAAGAGCTGTGTGACGGCTTGTTTTCAGCATAACAAATTGCACTTCATAGTGATGGTATTTAATATTCCATGCCGTGTACTGGGAAGCGGGAAAATAATTCCATATGCAGTAAAAACCGCATTTGCATCGTTTTCTTGTGGGGTTGGATTTTACGGATTTCACTGTGCGCCCCAAATGACAGGTCTACTTGTCGGTACAATCACGGGGATAACAAATTTGTATAGGTTTGATATTTTTTCATACATTTACAAGAATTCTTTTTTTTTTTTTTTTAATGACGTTTTGCTATCATTTTAAGGACTGTACGACCTTTTGATCACTTTTATTGAATTTTTAAATATTTTTCAAAATGGCAAAAAAGTGCCATTTTCTAATTTGGGCGCTATTTTCCGTTATGGGTTTAAACGCAGTGAAAAAACGTTATTAAATTTTGATAGACCGGGCATTTTCGAACGCAGTGATACCCAATGCGTTTATGATTTTTACTGTAGTTCTAGGGAAAGGGGATGATTTGAATTTTTGAATAAAATCTTTTTCAACTTTTTTTTTATTTTTACTATTTTTATTGTCTACATTAACATACAAGACATGGCTGTAATACAGCAACACTAAAAGGTCATTGTTGCTTCGGGAATTGGGCAAGATCCTACACAGGACCCATTACACTAATATCTCAATTTTTGGTTATTGCCTTAAAATGATACACGCTGCTCCCGAAGACTTACTGTGAGGTCTGAGCTGCAGAACTTTTAGAA
This sequence comes from Engystomops pustulosus, assembly GCA_019512145.1. Lineage (NCBI taxonomy): Eukaryota > Metazoa > Chordata > Amphibia > Anura > Leptodactylidae > Engystomops > Engystomops pustulosus. The sequence continues at coordinate 144,256,489 of CM033647.1, read as the reverse complement.
AATATTTCGGTAGGAGGACCCCGTCAGCATTCCCTGGTGTAAGGAGGACACGGTTAGCAGACCAGAAGAATGGGATGTGATCTGGAAGATAAAACAGGATGAAATATGTATCTGGGACAAGTGATATATAAAATCCAGACTTTCCTAACCCCCCGCCCTTCCAACGCTACATATATTGTAATAGTCTGAAGGCCTAATTTATAGAAATGTTCATTTTCCAGATCATTTACTACAGTAACAATATACGGTCTGTCCGATTGTGAGTGAAATACAGCATTGCTTGTATAAGAGGTAGAGAGAAAGAGCAGACTCACCCGCTACGGCTCTAGGAAGGTCTATAAATATGGCTACTTCGCAGTCCCTTCTCATGCCTGTAGAGACACATATTGACCATGAAGTCCATTTACAACACTGACATCTGACATGCTTACTCTGTGACTGAACCAGTGAGATTTCCCAGACTTCTATTGTGTCACCGTGTGATGAACGTCTCCTAAAACTCTGCGCCCCTCGTGAGCCTCCTTCCCGAGTACCAGCTGGCTGACCCGTGAGACCGGTCTCAGAGACAAATGACCAGGCCGCCAGGAAGATAATCTACTTTATACAGGAAGGAATAAGATGAACAATAGCTGGAGTTATTGTGTATAATGGTGGTGGCGCCCGTCACTGTTCATTGGTAAGGCAGATCCGAAAAGAGAAAAAAGGTTTCTGTTTCCCCAGTTTCTATACATGGAGATTTAGGTCACTAGGATTTGATCACCCAAACCCACACTGATGAGCTGTTCTGATGTCCTCCTTGTGCCATGAAGTGGCTGCAACTGCACATAAAGGTCTCCATTAGAGATGAGAAGACCTGGAACTTTAGGTTCGACGTTCTCCATTCGGCAGTTCCGCAACTAGGCCCGGCTTTGGTCAGGTGGACACTTGGTAAACACCCCTGGCTAACCACAGCCATGCCTAATTGGTAGCCAAGCCTGTTTAGCTGCTCTGAAGCCCCTCAAACAACACGGCTGGGTTAGGCGGAGCTGCTGAACGGAGGACACCGAAACCTAAAGTTTTGAATTCCCTCATCTCTACTCCTACCATTGGATAGTGGCTGTGCCAGAAACTAATAGATTAGCTCCAATTCACCAAAACAGTCACTATAAAGCAGAAGCAGCTTTCTTCACCTTTTAGATTCATACACTGTAGAGGTTCATGTGTCAGGAGGCAACTTCAGGATAGAACATTATAACATATAAGAATATATAGTATAATGACATCACTGACCACTGATCACACCATCTCCTTCTCCTGGAAGCTGAGTGGAAAGGTGAATATGTGTCCTTCTCATACGAGAGAGGCCGGAGCGTTGAATTGATGGCCAATGACGGAGAAACGTCCCATGGATGGCTTGTGGGGGCATCTCTGCCCCTAATGGTGTGAGTTCTACATCCACCTGTAGAAAAAGGAGTTGGATGATTGACAAATTTTTATGCTTTTGACATTTCACCAATACGATCACGAAAAGGTTATATATGGATTGTAGGATGCTGGTTGTTGATTGCTATCAAGATAAGGGGGTCTAAATATGTACCTGTATTGAGTGTCCTTGGTTAGCACTGATTTCCAAAGTTCCCTCAGGTTCGGAGGTTCTTAGAGTAAATCTCTGCTTATCATTACATCTGACTACACGTTCAATGTCATCCTGGGAAAAGGAGCAAAACTGTCGCAGCTGGAGGAGGAACGGAACGGGAACAAAGCCATCTAGAGACGGTCCAGGAAGAATGAGAACACAATGGGTTAAAGTATTATCACACTTCCACAACAAAAGCAACTAAAGGTTAACATTGGAACGTCCAAGTCCTTTAACGTGACCTATAAATGATATGAACTGGTTCCGTCTCTTTGATTTAGAATCCCCAGATGGGGCACCAGCTTTTGTGCTTTGGGTGTTTGAGACATTAAAAGTCAACTAACACTCTGTTATGCTAAGACAATCAAAAAATGTATGGAACCTCTTATGAAAGACAATGGTTTAGTTCCATAACATATAGTAATCAATTAAAGGGGTCGTCCATATTTCGGAATTTATCTCCAATCCACAGGATAGGGAATAACTTCCTAATTAGTGTTAGTGAAGGTCCAACTGCTACTGATCCCCACGATCATGAGAACAGGACCCCCATCAATTAGGAGAATCACTAAAAGTTGGAGCAGCAGGCTGAGCATGGGACCTGCTACTCCATTCAGTTCTATGGGATCAGCTGAGCAATTCTATGAACAACCCCTTTAAAAGGGTTGGCTACTCAAGTTGCCCAAGTGTCTTTACTGCATTTATACTAATCCCTAGATGTTCATCAAATTATCCAGCATGTCTGATACGGACTTTAGTGCTGTCTGTAAACTTTCCGTTGATCTTTGTTTACATGTCTGAGCCTTGATGAATAGGAGGAGATGTAGCAGGACATTATGACTCATCTTGCAATCTCCCCTTCCCCTCTCCCTGTTAGTGATATAGACTGTGTGAGAGAGGCATAGTGGGTGACTTAGTAGGTGACTCCTTTAGGACAAAGAGAAGGAGTGAGAAACAGCAAGTTCCGTATAGGAAAGGTAAAGGCTGAAGCTATCAATGGAGTCAAAGGTACATGTGCATATGAATGCAGAGACTTGTCTAATAGACAAGCAGCCAAAAGGTGAACCTTAAATTTTCTTATCCAGAGAAATTCATCACCAATTCTGTAGTGAATTTGAATGTCAGAAATGCAAATTTTGGGGCTGGATTTTGTTGTGGGAGAAGAAATAGATCTACTATGCACCTGTATCATAGTATAATATTTAAAATCTGCAGATCATGTAAATTTCCACAGTCAATGCGCAGTAACAGAGGTTTCAAAACTACTGTGATCCAAAACGGATTTTTATGTCCTGAAATATATTACTGACATTACTCAGTGTATAAACGATATGACATATAACAATGACATCTCATCTACCTGTTCCCATGGGCAATCCCAGTTCCTTGGCCCCATGGCGCAGAGCGTAAGATAAAAGCTTCGATAACCGCACATCAGGATCCTGAGGAAAATAACCAAATATCTATATCAAGTAAGAATGCAACTTACCCTCCCTGCACTTTACACCTGACCGTATATAATACAATCCACACTCCTTTTATGCTGAACTTATATATCGCAGCGCAACCTCTACTTAAACCTGTCACCACTTTTATAGAAATACAGCTAGCAACAGGTTCCCCTAGAGACCTATTAACTAAATACCCCCCTTCTTTAACTAAAAATTCTTTCCCTTACATCCCCATAAAATCAACTTTGTTATCTTACCTGGCATAGATCCAGATTGCAGCAGCCACTTAGAGGGGTGAATCCTGTTCAGCCGTGTCCAGCCACCCCTCCCGCTCTCACTCACTTCTAATCCTTCCCACTAATATTTGCCATATCTACCCTATTTATCTATCTGATCACATGAAATCACAGCAGACTCCATAAAGGATGCAGAGGAGTAGAAGTCCACAGAGGCTGCTGTGATTTCATGTGATCAGATACATACATGGGGTAGATTCTGCAAAGGTTAGTGTGGAAAGGACCTTAGATGACATCAACCTGGTCGCATGACATGAAGTGATGAAGTGAGAAGGAGGCAAGGGGAGGAATGGAAGTGAGTGAGGATTGTAGGACGTGTCCTCGGACTCGCTGCTGCAATCGGGATGTATGCCAAGTAAGATAACAAAGTTGATCTATGTTGATGTGAGGGAAACAATTTTTAGCTAAAAGAAGGGTGGTATAAAGTTTTTGGGCTCTATGGGAACCTGTCACTGGCAGGTTGATTGCTAATGGTCAGAGATCACATGACCCTTCATAAATGGCAATTATAGGGTCATGAATGTCTGGCTGATGAGGTAAAAGACAGGAGGCTTCACTTTACGTATCAATATTGGTAAATTACTTAACAACCTTATCCCCATACATAAAAAAAACATGAGGTCAAGGTTTAATTTGTAGATTTCCCATTGCTTTGGCCTCATGCACACGACCGTATGTCCACGATGGAGAGGGCATACGTCTGCCGCAATGGAGAGGTGGAAGGGTGACCCCTCTATATTGCAATGAATTGCGCACAGCCCGTAACACGGGGAAAGATAGGACATGTGCCACACTTGTGAGGATCTATGTATGGTCACAAGCCAAAGGCTGTACATACGCCCTCCACCCCCCGATGGTCGTGTCCATGGGGCCTTGCTCTTCCTGTCTGCTTTCCTATCAATCTCATGATGCCTCGGACATCTATATACCATGGGCTACATGTTCAAAACTAGATCAGAAAAAGAGCGGTGTAGAAGAATCCACTAAGAATACAGCTTTTATTAGCTGTAAAATGGATTTTATTCGATTTGGAGAAAATGCCATTATAGCGTTTGTGAATTTACCTGGTTTCTCCCTCCTTTCCTCCTGTGACCTGAGTGTGAGGCTTCCATGACTTTCAGCTTCTAGCAACACAGGACAAAAATCTTCAAAATAAAAAGTACATAGTTCTGCACCATCACAAAGTTAAAGGTATTATCCAAGATTAAAAAGACATGCCTTTTGGAAACCGTGCCTCCTTTGCCTATAAATTGGCATGGTGGAGGTACCCAGTAAGAGGTTCCCACACATTTTAATGGGAGAACTCTCTGAATCTCATCAGTTTTCTTGAATCCTTTTAGGGTACAGTAAATCTGCCCTGGCAGCTGGTATACACTGTATATACCATATATACTCGAGTATAAGCCTAGTTTATGTGCTGAAAACCCAAACTCGGCTTATACTCGAGTAAAAAAATTATATGTTTTACCTGGCTTTTGTGGTAAGATTAGGGGCCTCGGCTTATACTTGGGTCGGCTTATACTCGAGTATATACGGTATATACTATTGTAATCAAGGATGAAATAATCCTGGTGCCCGATTTTGTTTCCTTTCCTGTCCCCCCTTTTCCCTTTGTTTTGTATTATTTTGTTATAAAAATTAATAAAAATTCAAATATGAAAAAAAAAAGAAGGATGAAATAATCCTATAATGTGGTCCCATAACTGGGCTAAAAAAAAAAAAAAGAATCTTCTAAATAAAAGTAAAAAAATATATAAATGCTATTCACTATGTAAATAAATTTAAAAAAAATAGATAACATGATGAGTATTCGGTAAAACCCCTACTGTAATGATATATACAGCCTACATTCAGCTTGTTTTATAAACTACAACTCGTACCACAAAAAACAAGCTCTCCAACAGTTCAATTGGTGATAAAAATAGGTTTGGGGGGAGTTTTGACAGTCAGACCATTTGTGATTATATATTTATCTACCATTCGTTAAAACTTGGTATTACTGCAGTACTAGGCAGCCCAAAATTACAGTACATCATAAAATATAACTTGTCAGGCAAAACACAAGCCCTTAGATATCCATATAAAAAAAAGCACCACTTCCAGTAACAACAGCATTTTATAATCTTTCCATAAATAATTCTCCCAGCAATCCCTCCTTTTAGACAAAATTTTGATTATACCTTTATGCTAAATAGGTTCCAAGTATACAAGGGGCGGAGCTGCACCTGCTTGTGCACCCATTGGGGCAGATTTACTTACCTGGTCCTGTCGCGATCCCGCGGTGCATTGTCCGACGAGGAATCAGGTCTGCCGCGATTCATGAAGAGTTCCTGCATCTGTCCCTTCTGCTTCGAGGTCCACCGGAGTTCACCTTCTTCTTCCTGGTGCTTGTGAGTGCATGTCTTGCGACACATTTCTAAATGTTAAATCCCGCGCGTTGTCCGAATCCGTCAGGTTGTCCGACGGCCTGTCCCCCCGATTTCTGTCACGTGCAAGCCGGCGCCGATGCACCAAAATCCAATTGCGTGCACCAAAAACCCGGGGCAATTCGGCGTAAAACAGAAATCGCCGAAAATGCGTCTGACGGACCCTTAGTAAATGAGGGTCTGCACTTCTGCACTTTATCTCTATGGGAAATGTCAATCATTTATTGAAAGGGGTGGTGTTTAGTAGTGATGGGATATAGGTGCACTAGCAGGCACCGCCCCCCTTTCCAAAAGGGAACAAATATGCTTATTTACATAAAAGTAAAAACACAATTTTCTCTAGAATAATAGGAAACTGGGAAATAGGAAATGTTTCTGGAAAGCTTACACAATTGCAGTTTTACTTGAAAAGTGTTTTGAGAACAACTCCACTTGAAGGCTGCATAGTTAAAGGGTTTTAAAAAGCATATTTTTCTAAGCATGGAAACTTTTATGATGTAGACATAGATGTTATGATGAACAACAGTGAGTCACATGTAGGCGCAATTTACAAGATTTTGCTTTTCTAAGCACAATTAGACTAAATCTCTCTAATTTGGAAATATTGCACAATTTTTTTATGAGCTCAGTTCAGGACATCATCAACTGTGATCAACAAGATGGGGAAAAAAGACTAGAAAAAAATGACTAGGAGCCTCATCTGTGCAGAACTCCCAACTATGTCTCACTTTACTGCGCTGTCAGACGGATCAGAGAAAAGTCCTTTTTTCCTGCAATGGGTATTGGATATATCTGTAGGAGATGGGAATATCCCTTTAAAGGAAATCTACCATAAAGATCCATCATGATAAACCAGGGACAATTAATAATAGATCCAGGCACCGTGACTGTGGTAATCTTCCTATATATTTGTTATCCATGGCTTCCTTCAATCTAAAATCAGCTTTTATAATCATAAACTAGATGGTCTCTGGGGGTGTTACCAGAGCCCTTCTGTGCTGTACCTTTACGGACTGTTTCACTGTGCAGGAGCACCACTGCTGCAGTTGAGATTTCATCAGGCAGAGGAAAGGGAAGTGCTCAGGAATAGCGGGAATGGGGGAAACAGTGTAACAGCCCGTGAAGCTGCATCATGGAGAATATCTAATAACACCCCTAGAAGCCTGTTAGGCTCATTAGTATAATTTTTAAATTTGATTTTAGAAGGAAGGAGGCCATGGACAAGAAATATAAGGAGATTACCGCAGTGATGGTGCCTGGATCTATTAGTGAGTGTCCCTGGGTTATCATGATGGATTTTTGATGGTAGATTTCCTTTAAAGGACATGTACCACCTGACATACTGGTGGCAGGCTATCCCCATGTCATGCTCGTTACCTTAGGGGGTAATGGGTGCCGGTTTTCTTATCTTTCTGAAGGTCCTATGGTCCAAGAAATCCACTTTATAAAATAATGCTAATGAGCCGGAGGTACTCAGGCCTACGTCAGCTAAACACCTCCTGGCTCCGGCTGCTAATAAATTATGCCCCTGTAATTAAAGTTCATATTTTCTCCGTGCGGCAAGCACTGCAGATGTCACCCAGCTGTCTTCAAGTCCCGTGTATGCGCAGTAACACGGGACTTGAAGACAGCTGGATGAAAATATAAATTTTAATTACAGGGGGTTATAATTACTTATATCAACACTATGTGATGGTATTTTAGGTCATAGTTCAGCACTTTATATCAGCACTATGTGGTGGTATTATTAGGTCATAGTCAGCACTTTATATCAGCACTATGTGGTGGTATTATTAGGACATAGTAGGGTGTTTATATCAGCACTATGTGGTGGTATTATTAGGACATAGTAGGGTGTTTATATCAGCACTATCAGGTGGTATTATTAGGACATAGTATGGTGTTTATATCAGCACTATGTGGTGGTATTATTAGGACATAGTAGGGTGTTTATATCAGCACTATGAGGTGGTATTATTTGGTCACAGTACAGCCCTTTATTCAGCACTATGTGGGGGTATTATATGATTACAGTACAGCACATTATTTAGCACTATGTGGGGGTATTGTATGGTCACAATACGGCACTGTATTCAGCACTATGTGGTGGTATTATTAGGACATAGTATGGTGTTTATATCAGCACTATGTGGTGGTATTATATGGTCACAGCATTATGTGGTGGTCATATTAGGATGTTTATATCAGCACTATGAGGCGGTATTATATGGAGACAGTACAGCACATTATTCAGCACTATTAGTACCCTATGCTCCATAATAGCTACACAGCAACTTGTTACTGGAAACAATAGAGGATAGGCAAACAAGGGATTTTTCATGCAGTTTCCACCTCACTGTGTGAACATAACCCTTACTTATGCAATGTTACTATACGTTAGCATATAAGCCTCTCCCTTTTCAAGACACCCATTATGATTTCATGTCTCTGTGTGAGATATCGCGCTAGTTTTATGTGTGAATAGTAACATGCGGCACTTTTCTTGCTGAACGTCTTCCTCTCCAATCGCCACTACAAGCAGCTTCTACAACACATGCGACTGCTGATACCGGGCAGGACTACAACTACCAGCGTGCACTGCGCCCGGACTATTCTCTAAACTAGACCGCCAGAGCATCGCCACTGAACGTGGCACCGTATAATAGCTCGACATGCAAAGACACGGAGGGTACAGGCAGCTTGCAGTCCTTACCCATCCACCTGTCTATTTCCTGGAGACCAGCCTGGTCGGGATGCATGCCGGGAAATGTAGTTTCCACTGAACAGGGTGACGTCTGCCGTCATGTGCAAAAGGAAGGCAGCTGCACATATATGGCGCGATATCATGTGTCTTGAAAGCTATGCATGGGGGCTACTTTATAATACCTCAGACAAATTTTCGCTTCTTGTGCTGCACCACTGCAGTTCTTGTGCAGGGGTCTTTAAAACACAATTTTTTCCATGATTTGGTAAGAAAAAGGTGTCCTGCAGGTTATCTAGAAGAGACGTAATAATATTTTCTATCTTTGTAGTCAGATGACTGCCATCTCTACTAATGCTCCGGAGAAATTGGCCTACTTACCATGCAGCGTCCGCCAGATTCATCAAAATTGGCGCACGGTCTTCACGAAGATGTACGCCATTTTTTTTGTGCACTTTATTCATGCTGCAGAAATGTGGCACAAACTCCGACTCAGCAGTCATTCGCCCTTTTGGGTGCACATTTTTTCTGTCTTGACGGACAAAGCACTATGGCGACACAAAACTGGCGCAGACACTTTATAAATATATGTGCACACAGTTTGCACGTTCTTTCTAGTGCAAAGTCAGACAAAAAACTGGCGCAAACGCTTTTGTAAATGTGGCTAATTATTTTCTTAGCGTCAACTGATCCCTGGCTACTGGAGAGAGGGTCAATAATAATAGGGGGGCTCCAGCCATAGGCACCCCTGTGTGTGCAGGATATTGGAGCTCTATCTCATTTAGGCTGATGCCACACATGGCGTTTTGAACCCGTTTTTGGTCCGTTTTTGAGCAGTCTGTTAAAAAATGCATGCGTTTTTGACAGGTTTTACCAATTATCTTAGTTAAAACTGGCCAAAAACGCAAGGGTTTTTTGACGGACTGCTTAAAAACTGACCAAAAGCGGGTTCAAAACGCCATGTGTGGCATCTCCCTTAGAAAGAAAACTGCAATACTGTTCACCTCCGCTACTGTACACGTTCTTCATGTACTGTATATTCCTCCATCAGTTTTATTCTATCTTTGTTATAAGCACCTCCTTCACTTTCTTTAACTTTCGGCCCGTTCCTATATAAACAAAAGAAATGGGGCCTCACCTAAAATGAAAGTACCCTGACAGCTCCAGCGCTGTACACTGCTGGTCATTGCTCCCTGATCATTGACCCCTCTACCTTCAACAAGTGCTTCACTCAGATTAACATTCCCGCAGGACGCCTCCTCCACCATCCTGCTGTCCTCTACACCCCCGTCATATGTCATCAGTGTATGTACAACGTGTAGCCCTGCACATAAGACGGGCCTGAGGCTGGTGCCACACGTAGCGCTTTTGCGCTAATTTAACACGAAACACCGACGGCTCGTTCCCGATCGCAGGCGTTTCCATAGAAACGCAGATGCGATCGGGCCGAGGCCCGCCCGGGTGGGCGCGACTTTGTTTGCGTTTGCAAGCGCAGACAAAGCGCTACGTGTGGCGCCGGCCTGAGGCATTAACTAAGGAGTTTTTTATCATTGGGTTTTTGCATCCTCTCAAAACGCATACGTTATGCATCTTGGTTTTTCAAATTGGATTCTTGTTAAAGTGTCTTTACTTGATGTTTTTTAAGGTCTGCATTTGTTAGGTACTGTATGTTTTTCATTGCGCTCTTCAAGACCACGGTCACACGTACCGCTAGGCGTCCGTTCATAACGCGACGCTAGCGCACAGGGGGCGGTCCTCAGCCTGAACACATCGGCTTATCAATCGCATGCGTTTCTCTGGAAACCCATGTGCGTTCGGGCCGAGGACCTCCCCCCTGTGCGCTAGCGCCGCGTTATGAACGGAGTACGTGTGACCGCGACCCAAGGTGTTTGCGTTTTTTTTTTAATTAAAGCACATCAATCATTGGGTTTTGAAAACGCAAACTCAACCAAACATTTTACCCCTTAGTGCTCTGCGGCGTACACGCACAGTACTAGTACGTGCTGAGCTGATGCCAGTTCTTTGCCCCGTGAGCCCTCTCCATGCACCGGGACCCGATGCGAGCCGTACTAGTACGACACGCGTTGGTAAGGGGTTAACAAGCGACAATCAATAGAAATCTCCCAGTATAGACAAATGGCCTTGACTTCTGTAACCCATGTTTATGAGCTGCTTAAAGGGGTTGTCCACTTTCAGCAAATATTTGGGAAGGAAAGTAAGTATAAGCTTTCTATAGCAGGACAGCAAGCAGAGATTTAGAAACCTATGAGGAATTGATACAAAAAGTATATTTGAAAATTGCATAACTTTTACTTACAGAAACCAGATCAGTTATTTGCTGAAAGTGGACAACCCCTTTAACTTCCGTGTTATTTTCACACTGATATTCAGCCGCTGTCTCCTTTCGATTTAAAACAGGAGACGTGGAGTCATTAGTGAGAACGGCACGTACCATGATGTGGTTGGCAGACCTAACAATAATGTGACCAAAATAAGCAGCAAACGTTCATGAAACAAATAGAGAAGTCCTCTAAGCCCCGGAGAGGGCCCTGCATTGCACAACTCAGTGTTTGTTCATGTCTGTTTGGTTTTGGTGTGTGTCCGCTCTGTGTAATACTCTGATGCTCTTATGTCCTGAATGTTGTTAGACACTTTTTATAATGTAGAGTTTTACAATACACCACACAAAGGTGCGATGGAGGAGAACACGTAATCGTTGTTTGAGGATCTCATTGGTGACTTAGAATTCTTTGCCCCAGACAAAGGTTTGATATATTATGCAATGACTGTATACATACTTACAGTGACATACAGGCAACGTATTGCTAAAATAGGTAGGTACATTGTCCTTAAATCTAATAGAGATCTGTTTTATCTTCCAGAAATTGTATATGATATTAAAGGGGTAGAAGACAGGGGCAGGGGTAAGTAAAGAAATAAACTGCTCTTAGGCAACATTCAAACCTCCTTTTCCCTCCGTTCGGCAAAGATTCCCGATATATCCTTGTCCTCAGAATTGGCTCCTCCCTCCTGAAAGTATATTTGGATCGAACAACGGCAGCAGGCAGTGTTACGGATGTAGCTGTCCGTATTTGTACATTTACATCACTGGGGAAACACCCTCAGCATATACTCGGCGGAGTCCGAGTATGGAGGCATTAGGTTGCATCCGACCCCCATAGCTTCTAATGGCCTCCGCTGAGCGTATGCTACTCCTTCCAACAGTATATAGGATGATACAGTGCTGGTCGCTGCACTTTTTCATCAAGTGAATCCTTCTGGATGCAAAATATACTAAGCAGATAAAGGCAAACCTGTTCACTAAACGTGTTTATTGATACGTTTAGTGTATATGCTGAACGTGTGTGTAAAAAGAGGCGTGAACATAGCTTTACCCTGCTACGGGTCTGGGCCTAGTATTGTTCATAGAACATGTGACATCACCAGTAAGGTCACGGATTACCCACAGCGACACTTCCAGCCTGGCCAGGGAATGGATGACCATAACAATGCTGGAGCCGGAGAAGGTAATATACGGTTCCTGATGCTCGTCGTGGGTCCGGCGATCTGCCGGCCGGTGCACACTATGGTGCAGCCGCTGGTGACACTATAGTATGCACCGGCTGGCAGATCGCATGGACACGTCTCTGCCGGCTGATACCGCGGAAAGAAGACGAGCATCGGGGACGCCGGAAGGTGAGTATGTAAGTTTATTTTTTTATGTGGGCAGGCTATATACTAAAGGGGGCTGGCCGGCAGGCTGTATACTTAAGGGGGTTGGCTGGCAGGCTGTATACTTAGGGGGGCTGGCAGGCTGTATACTTAAGGGGGCTGGCTGGCTATATACTACTGGGGGCTGTCTGCTTAATACTACTGGGGGCTGGCTGGCTAAATACTATTGGGGGCTGGCTGGCTAAATGCTATTGGGGGCTGGCAGGCTATATACTACTGGGGGCTGGCAGGCTATATACTTCCGGGGGGCTGGCTATATACTACAGGGTGCTGGCTAGCTATATACTACAGGGGGCTGGCAGGCTATATACTACAGGGGACTTGCTGGCTATATACTGGGAGGCTGTGACCAATGCATTTCCCACACTTATACTCGAGTCACTAGGTTTTCCCAGTTTTTGGTGGTAAAATTAGGGGCCTTGGCTTATACTCGGGTCGGCTTATACTCAGTATATATGGTACATGTCTTCTTGTTGCCTCAGGGTAGGTCACAATCTAGGGCACCAGCCTTCCTAGAATTTACCATTGTTAGTTTTTCTTCATGACGGTGAAGATGACGGTGAAGCTTACTTGACTATATGCTATATGATTTCCTATTGTAGTGGAAAATATAGAAAGACAATAAACTAATTGGTCTACCCTGTGGAAAATTGTACTTTCTCTAGCTGCCCATTTGATGACTGAGGCATCATGGGATTGATAGCGGGTCATAAGAAAAAACAAAAGTCTAAAAATCAACATAATTCCTGATTACAGCAGATGGTGAACTGAACATATATGAGTGAAATATACATATATAATGGTAGATGTGGAAGCCTAGCCAAGTGTAAGACCAGTTTAACACTGGATTCACTGGTCTGTTACAGAATTTTCAAATACAAACTCTCTAGAATGTCTGACTAACCATCAAGATCCCGATCTACATCCAGATTGCGCAATGTTAAATTGGCAATTTAAAAGACATTTTTGCAGTGACCTTGTGAACAGCAAATTAACATTGAACTGGTTGAACTTGTATAACAAATGATGTTGTGACCCATTGCCAAGTGCTACTGGTATGTGCTTGTCTGGAGTGAGGGACAGGATTTAGTGGAGCAAGAATCTTATTAGTTATAATCACTATGAGAATGTAGAATATAATTAGATTGACTGAGGTTCTGACCTTTTGCTCTAGTGGGCTGGTCCAAACTGTTTCTGAACCAGTCGGTATCATAATAGCTATATATTTCCACGAAACTTTGGAATTACGTTGATTTCTACACTGACTACGGATAAAGTCAAAGTAAATGTTTCCTATTAATGTAGTAATAGTAGTGAAAGGGGGTTTTCAGGAATCTGCATAATGCTAGGAGGTGGGGGCTATGGGTTCTATTTCCTATTTCACTCTGTAGCTCCATGTTTTCTGACCTAAAGTTCCCGAGGGTTCACAGAAACCGTTTCAGCCAATGGTAGGGACAACAAAGGTAGTGACGTCCTCTGGCAAATAGAAATAATGTCCCGTAGTCCAAGGAGACTGAGGAACTTTTGGTCAGACACAGGCCCCAAAACTGCAGTAGCCAGAGCGGGGTCCGAATTCTTCTTATTGTTCACAAATGGGGCCCTTAGGGGTTTTCCAGGAAACAAAATCCAATAACAGAAATTAAGAATATTAAGAAAACATTCAGAGTGCAGGGAGAACAAAAGTAAGTGAACCTCTTTATTAACGTTGTGTTTGTATTTAAAGGGTTGTGTCTATTTCAGCAAATAAATGTTATTATTTTTACAATGAAAAGTTAAAACTTATTTTCCAATATACTTTCTGTATCAATTCCTCTTGGTTTTCTAGATCTCCGCTTGCTGTTATTCCATAGGAAGCTTCATTGTTTAAATCTGTCCCTGGTTATTTGATGTCACACAGGTGCACAACTTGTTATATCACAGAGAGTAATCAGAGCTGTGTGTTATAATGAGCGGCACATCTGTGTGACATCACATGACATGGTATGTAACGAGATGTGCACCTGTGTGACATCACAAGAACAGGGATATAACAAGGTGTGCTCCAGTGTGACATCACATGACCAGAGTCCTGCCCATATGCGGTGGGTGTCACCTGCTGGTAATTGCTGTGATTGGTGATGTCACATAATTGGCATAGTTCGCTGCAGTTAACTGTTACCTAGCTGTTACCTAACAGTGCTGCACATGGGCGCCACCATCTTTAAATGCCCATAGGCGCTCTTGTGACATGATCACAGGACGCTGATTGGTTGCAATGACAGCTAGAAGTCTGTTAGAGGCTCCCATAGTTGTCAATCGGCATTCTGTATTACCGTGCAAAACCTGATAAAAACGGGGCTTCCAGGGTTAGGGTCAGATTGGAAATGTGAGTGTTACAGGTGCCCTGCCCTTTAAATAAGGGCACACAAACCAAGGTTACCAGCAAATATGAAGAAATCTTTGTTTTAATTCAAGTGACCCTCAAAATATAAAAAAAAAATTATTATATAGACACATGACACATTTACATATACTGTACACTATATATAAAATATAAATCCACTATTGGTTAGTCTTCTTCCTATGTAGTAGTTACTGGATGCTGATATTGCTTCATGGCACAAGTACTGCGTTATCTAAATTCAGGGAAAGATTCAGAGATGTCAATGTACTGTATAGCAATGGCTCTGTCATCACTCAATACGGCTGGTGAGAAAACGAACACAAGTCAAGGTCTACTGCGTCCCCTGCACGGGTGACTTCTCGGTAGTAGCAGTGGGCCTCATGAATAAACTCCTCGGCAGATAAATAGGGGAGATAATAATAATAGCGGAATAATAATACCAGTAAAATATTGTTTCAACTCCATAAAAAATAGAATCCAGGTCTACGTGGATCGTATTATACTGTGTTTTGTATCCTTTAAAAAGAATTTATTTATGGGGAATCTGTCAGCAACTTTGACGATAAAAATCTGTGGACCGTGTTAGATGTTGGCCTGGAGATATGTGTAACTATACCTTTCGGTGTGTTGTTAGTAGCAACAGGACTGTGATAAAATGCATTTATACTGCAGGATTGTGGCTGGACTTGGACCACTGTGGTGCACTGTTGTGTGAGATCTTGTCATGGAACACAGCAGCGCCTCTCCCCATACGTAACTGTTGTATTAGCTGAACCAGATCCTGCTAAAGCAGTGACTCATAGCAAAAGAGAGGGACAATGCAGCAGTACAATGAAGAAATCTTGCTTACTAGTGCACCAGAGTGCTCCAAGTCTAGCTACAATCCTTGAACATAAATGCATTTTTCACAGTCCCGCTGCTGCTACTTAACAACTCACACAAATGACACAGCTTTCTAGGGACAGCGCCAGAGCTGTGTATGGGTCACTATTGCTTGCAGATTCCCATTAAAAGTGCTTAATCCCTCTTCTGTATAAAAATGTAAAATCCCAGATGCCTTCCATGGATCCACCACCCCTTGTTCACACTGCGGCCTGCGATGCATTTTTCCCGGTGCAAGTCTAACCTCTCATTCTTTTAGGTCATGGCCTCAACCAATCACTGATTGTGACTATGACCCGCAACAGTAAGTGGCCGCAGTAATGAGAAGCCAATCCCCTGGGATCTCGGCACAGCTCTATAAATTAAAATAAAAGTCCTCCTCACCGTCTACCCCCTTTCCCCATTACGGTGCTGTGGTATAGCCAAATACATGGCAAAAATGAAGGGGAGCACTACAGACCTTTCATTTAGGTGATCGGTGTTGTTGCCAAGGGATTGGCCATTAATATTGCAGTCTCAGAAAGCCCCTTTAATTTTTCTTTTACTTTGCTGTTCTGAGACTATTCAACCAGTTACCAGGATACTGATAATTACAGCTAAAAATCTGTACAGTGGACAAGCAGGTCGTCCAACACCTCGTAAACGAAGGAGCCAAAGAATGGCTTGTGCTCCTGTCTTTCTATATTTATTGCCCTCGAAGCTGCAGCCCGCTGTTCAGTATCCATTAGTCTGGCACAGTGGTTCTCAATCTTCCTAATGCCGTGACCCTTTTATACAGTTCCTCATGTAGTGGTGACTCCTGAACATAACATTAGTTTTGATGCTACTTCATAACTGTAATTTTGCTAATGAATAATAATTGTGGGACCAGCAATTACAGCAGGAATGGTCCCAGTAGCCAATAGTCACAGCACGGATGCCCCAATAGTCACAGCAGGGATGCCCCAATAGTCACAGCAGGGATGCTCCAATAGTCACAGCAGGGATGTCCCAATAGCCACAGCACGGATGTCCCCAGTAGCCAGTATTCACAACAGAGATACCCCAGTAGCCACCACAGGGATGTCCCCTATAGCCAGCAGTAACAGTAGAGAAGCCCCCAATAGCCGGTAACCACAGCAGGGATGCCCCCAGTAGCCACAGCAGGGATGCCCCCACATAGTGACAGCAGGGATGCCCCCATTAGCCACAGCAGGGATGTCCCCAGTAGCCAGTAGTCACAGCATGGATGCCCCAATAGTCATGGCAGGGATGTCCCCAGTAGTCACAGCAGGGATGTCCCAATAGTCACAGCAGGGATGCCCCTAGTAGCCAGCAGTAACAGCAGGAATGGCCCCAGTAGCCAGTAGTCACAACAGGGATACCCCAGTAGCCAGTTGTCACATCAGGGATGTCCCAATAGTCACATCAGGGATGTCCCAATAGTCACATCAGGGATGTCCCAATAGTCATAGCAGGGATACCCCCAGTAGCCAGCAGGGATGCACACAGTAGCCACAGCAAGGATGTCCCCAATAGCCAGCAGTCACAGCAGAGAAGCCCCCAGTAGCCGGTAGCCACAGTAGGGATGCCTCCAGTAGGCACAGCAAGGATGTCCCCAGTAGTCACAACAGGGATGTCCCCAATAGCCAGCAGTCACAGCAGAGAAGCCCCCAGCAGCCGGTAGCCACAGCAGGGATGCCCCCAGTAGCCACAGCAAGGATTCCCCCAGTAGCCAAAGCAAAGATGTCCCCATTAGCCACAGCAGGGATTCCCCCACTAGTCACAGGAGGGAAGTCCCCAATAGCCACAGCATGGATGTCCCCAGCAGGGTTGCGCACAGTAGCCGGTAGTCACAGCAGGGATGCAACCAGTGTATCAGTATTCACAGCAGGGATGCCCCAGTAGCTGGCAGTCTGGTGGTCATTACGTGGCCAGAGACTGGGAGATGGCGCACATAGGTGTAACTGTGCAGCTCCAGTTCACCGATCAAATCCTAAAGACGCATGTACATGTGATTATTAAATAGGTTAGCGATGTCTCTGTCCCTATGACCATTGAAAAACATGTTTCTGATGGTCTTAACCGACCCTGTGAAACGGTTGTTTGCCCCCCCCCCCCCCCCCCCCCCCCCCCCCCCCCCCCCCCCGCCCCCGCCCCACGGCCGATCCGTCAACTGATTTACTAGTAGAAACCTCCCTTCATAGTATATTTAGGGTTATAGAATCCTGCACCTTGTAACCCTCCAGTGTATCCCCAAATTCACCAATAAACTTTGGTTATTAGTCGAAAATACACACAAAATACACCAGAGTTGGAAAACATAATATATTGATAAATGATGGTAAAAATACTTTTGTATACATTTATATTCTGTACATACATGTGGATATGTTAGCTGTGCCTTCTCACAAAGAATAGGAAGATGGATACAAAGATAAATACATTAATACATGATAAGTGGAAAAATAAATATTGTTTTTATTAGTATTTTTTTTTTAATGAGCCTAAAACTATTAATGACCTATCCACAGGTGGTCAATGAAGGCGTGACATCCCCCTACTCACTCCATTGAAATGAATGAGAACAACAACTGCAGTACCTGGGAATGACCACTAGTATATGGCTGGAGCTGTCTGCTTCCAGTTCAGGCTGGAATGTGTGGGTTGCAAAGTGTTGCAGTTATATCTGATCACCGATTTATTGATAGGACATCAATAGTTTGAGGCCGTAACCTCTATAACTAACAGTCATGTACATACTACTCCATGGAATAATGAGAACTAAAAGCAACTTTCCAATAAAACAATAAAAATGTCATAATAAATACATAAAACATAGTTAAAGGAAATCTACCATTAAAATTACTTGTAGATCCAGGCAAAGTGACAAGTGGTAAACTTCTTATATTTGTTATCCATTGTCTCCTTCCTTCAATATCAACTTTTTAATATATGCTATGCCTGAATGGCTCTTGAGGATGTTACCAGAGCCCCTCCATGCCTCAGATTCACAAGCTGTTACAGTGTTCTAGAAGCACTTCCCCCTTCCCACTGTATGCTGAAAGTTCCTCTTCTGCAGTAAGAGTACAGAGAGCAGAGGGAGGGTGGAGTTCTGAGGGGGAGGGGGAGACAGTGTAACAGTATGTGAATCAGCAGAATGGGAGGGGGGCTATGGTAATGCTTCCTCCTGAGCATAAGCATAATTTTAACAGTTGATTTTAGAAGAAAGGAGATTATGGATAACAAATATAATAAGATTGGCACAGTCACGGTGAGCAGAGGGGATTGTCTTAGACTCATCAGACACAATGGGGGAGATTTATCAATCTGTCTACATAAGAATTTTGGAGGGTTTTAGACGAATTTTAGGCCGATTTCCGCCGTGGGTGGCGTGGCCTCTTAAATAGGGGGCGTGGCCTAGCCCAGTCTTTGCACCAGAAAATTCTGACATATATTAGACCAACTAATAAATGGTGTAAAGTACGTCTCCACGGTCCTAGAGTACTTCAGATACATCATCCAGCATGATTTACCTGGCGCAGAATAAGACTATGGACCCTGCACTGGTCTATTAACCGACACTTTATTAAATCTTCCCAATGTCCACAGGATAGGACATAACTTGCTGATGAGTGGGGGGGGGGGGGTCTCAGCCCTGGGACCCCCACGGATCTCTTCTTGCAATCAACTTGAGAGAGCAGCCAGTTGCATGTGCTCCAGCTGCTCTGTTCATCTCTACGACACTGACGGCAACAGGGGTACAACAGATCACCGTTCTCAAGATCGGGGAACTCCCAACAATCAGCAAGTTAGGCCCTATCCTTGTTAAGACTAGAGAACCCTTTGAAGAAAACTTCCAAAAATTATGGTAAAGTCAAGAAGCTAAAAATGGGAAAACACTACCTAGGACTCTGTATTAAAAACTTAATCTATTTCATCCTTTAAACTTTCAGCAGGATAGGGGAGGAACAGGATGATGTATCCCATTGTATGTGCATATAGTAGAATACGTCCTAGCGCTCTATTTTGGGAATTTACCCGATATATCCTTACAATGTTGGGCATTACCACCATGAGAATGCAACCTTTTACTGTTTAAAAGGGCTGGATTATAGGGATGGCTGTAGGGGCGTGCACCCCGGGGCCCCCACCACTTTACTCATAAGCGGACCCCAACCAGCAATGTCTGACAGTTACCTGGGTGATGTGTCGACTAGGTGAGACATGAAGTAGGAGAAAGTTTACAACATTAATGATAATTTAGAATATTAATGTGTATCACTGTTTGAGCTTTATTCAATGCACCCCCCCCCCACACACACACACACAACCACCTACCTTAATCAGACCTTGTTGTTCCCCATTCCTTTCATTGTATAGTAACATTATTAGAGAAGACACATTTAAAGCTACACTGTAGGTAATGGATGGCCGAAAGCTGTTTCTACCGACAGCTATTCCTCATGACTACATGAGACACATGCACACTCAGCTCACATGATTATATTGGGGTTGCTGTTATCTCCTCTGGTGTATGTTAAAATGTAACTACAAATCCTTTTTTTTTTGCCATCCTCAGCTGTCAGGTGGAAGTCGAGACAACACTTAAACATAAAGAATGGTCCCCAAAATCATTAGGTGCGACTGATAGTAATCCAATGTATATGGGGGTGTCTTGCCTTCTATTATTGACAGGATATTAGTCCACAGGATAAGCTATCCATGGATAATCATGGTGTGCTCACTCCTCTGGCATCTGATTGACAGATTTTTCGATATGCACAGTAATAGGGAAAAATCTGTCAACCAGTGGCTGGAAGGAGGAGTGATAGTGCATATTATCATACTATCACTGGACTCCTGGATAAGTGTCTTTGTCACTGTTATATCGCGGACATTTGGATTATTCTACAAGTTTTAGGCACTTATAAAGGGGACACAGTCACATTTTCACACGTGTTAATAGATACAGTGATTATTTGATCCCAGGCTGATTTTCCAAGATGTCCCATGGAGAGGTCTGTCATTTTTATCGTAGGTCCACTTCAACTTTAAGAGGCAAAATGTATTTTAAAAAATCCAGAAAATCGCATTGGGGAACATTTACTAAGGTCCTTGTGCCAGTTTTCTGTCGGACTTTGCACATTCTTTTACCTTAATGCATTATGAACCAAACATACCTTGAGAATGCTGTAGCTACTCTGATGCAGAAACATATCTTGTTTAATCCCTGATCCGAGTGGTTTTGCTGAAAAAACTATTATAAAATTATGATAATGAGGCTCTGCCGCTCCTGTGGCTGCTCCGGCGCTTCTCATCTTACTCTAATTATGCCCTGCTCCAAAGAATACTGTGTTGTCCCTGACAGGCAGTAGTAATCAATCACTGCACCATCCCCCAGCTGCTGTGTATAAGTCATCCAGCTCAGGTTGATTAGTCCTGTCTGGACAGTGCAGGGAGCTCTGTGTAATGTGTTTATGTATGGCAGGCAGTCGGCACCCAGCTTTCCCTAGGTCCTGTATTTTATAATTGTTTTTTAAGCAAAACCACTTAGTTCAACGAGATATGTTTCTGCATCAGTGTAGCTACAGCATTCTCAAGGTAGGGCAAGCCACATCCATGAAGAACGGGCACCAGAAATCCTGAATCTGACGCCCCCTACACAATAAACAGGCAAACAGCACATGATTCTGTCTGCCAGATGATATGACGTACGATAAAAATTAAAGACCTCTCCATTGTTTGTAGGAGGGAAAACCTGCAGAATCGACTGTGTATTAAATACTTATTTCCCCTACTGTACTTTATCTACATTAATGCAAAATATATAAGAATGGATTTGTTTTACAGACTTGTCAACTGTATAGATGCATTGGCTTTGCTTTTGTGTGCAAATCCTGAGGATCTTCTTCAGCAAGTCTTCACCTTTTACACATCCACCAAGCAGGACTCCAGTCTGACTGTACAGATATCATGGAGAGGACTCCCATTACTGGAACCATCATATTCAGAGGCTGATATTCCCAGTTGCAAGCTTGTGTTTACCAGTAAGTGTCAAGCAGTGACCTAGAATCTGGCTCAGCGTGGTAAACCATTGAGGAGGTGATTGTCTGCTCGCCAGGTGAGTGTCAGCTTCTTGGTTTCTCACACCTGCCAAGAGTAAAGAATGTGTAACAATGCCTGTAAATGTTAATTGATCCTACTAGTTTTTAATGTGCACTCATTTTTTCTATTGGCATAACTTCTATTTATGCAGCCGGTTAGGTATCGGCACCTTTGTTTGTGGTGTTAGTAGCAGCAGGACTGTAAAAAATACTTTGAGATTCCAGAATTGTCGTTGGACTTGGTGCACTCTGGTGTACGGATATCTCTTCATGGAAAACAGCAAAGCTGTTCTGCTCTATGAACTGTATCAGGCTTCTGGTTAGATATTAAAGCAGATTGAAGGTATTATAATACAGAGATCAAAGAACATAGAGGTTTGAGTACACCAAGTCCGGGTGCCATCCTGAAATATAAATGCATTTTTCACAGTCCCGCTGCTACTAAAAACAGGTATGGTTACCCAGATCTCTGGGGACAATTCCTAACACTGTCTGCAGACCATTAACGGAAAAATACAGGACATCTTCTATTTGTCACAGTGCCATGGCACCGCCCGCTTGCTTCTCTATGTAGCGGGTAGGGGAGAGCAGTTCTCATGCTCGCGGACGTATGCTCGCCTGGTCATGTGCAAGGAGCCTAAATCAGTTTACACTGAAACAGATACACTGGGGGTCATTTACTAAGGGCCTGAATCGCGTTTTTCCGACGGGTTATCTGAATATTTCTGATTTGCACCGATTTTCCCTGAATTGCCCCGGGATTTTGGCGCGCGCGATTGGATTGTGGCGCATCGGCGCCGGCATGCACGCGACGAAAATCGGGGAGCCTGAGCGTAACAAAACCCAATGGATTCGGAAAACCTGCCGCATTTAAAAAAAAAAAAAAAAGTGGCGCTTGACACGCGCTTAGCTGCACCCAGGATAGGATGGTGAACTTCAGTGCAGCACAGCGCAGCAATGACACCTAGTGGACATCGGGCGCACTACCTTAGTGAATCGCCGGAAGACCCGAATCCTCTGCAGAGAACGCGCCGCTGAATCGCGAATAGAACGGGTAAGTAAATCTGCCCCACTGTATCACAGTAGGTTAGACACTGGACGTTCTACTGTGATTCTAAGTGTGTGGTCACATGGGGTGTATAAACGTAATGCAAACGCACGGGGGGCCACGGAGACACGTGATCGGTAACAAGCACCCTGTTGCATGTGAACAATACACACCAAGGGGTGCTGGTTACCGATTTCATGTGTTTCAATGGAGAGATATAAGCGATTGGGCCTGGGTGCTTGCATTGTGTTTCTAAACGCAATGTAAACGCCCTGCGTGACCGCACTCTGACAATAATGTCATTGGTGACAGTGCTATTAAAGGGTTATCTCCAGTTTTAAAAATTGTTTGTATAGGTAACCAATAACAACGTCTGACACCAAAAGCTCGGACCAGTCGCTTCCACTTCAACCATTAGCATTGAAGACAAGTATACAAGGCTCTTTTTGCCTCCTGTATTTGGAGTGACCCTCCATCCTGGGCCATGATGCTTCAGCACATTCTTGTCATAGTTTCTCCAGGTACCTGTGCAGGGAGCGGCACATGAGAGCTCGGCACTGAGTGTCTTACCTGCAGCGCTCCTTATTCAGTGTTAGTCCTCGCCGGTGACATTTCTCTTCACTGACGTCACAGATACATTCACAGTTTTTAAGATTTAAAGTTCTCCGCCGGCCACAGGGTGGACAAGCAGACCTGAGATGAAGAATAAGGGCGGACATCTTTAGTAAATTCTAATCTTCGGTCACAGTACAAAACTGCAAACTGAATAGATGTATCTAAAACTAATATTGATGACACCACAATACAGGTTGAAGAGATTTGGGATAGGAGCATTTTTTACTATAAGTGATATAATAAAGTATTCTTATATCCTGTGTGGGAACAGTAGGGTTAAAAAAAATACTTTATTTTATATATTTTATTATTTTTATTAAAGTAGTAATATTGAAAAAACTTCTACAAAATTAAAATATGTACAGCATCAATTTCTCACCCTTCTTTAGGTTCAGTTAAAGATGCAGAGGGTGCATGTACTTCTGTAAACTACCAGCGCTATCCTCCTTTAGCTCCATTCTGCCTTCAGTGGACACATAGAAACAGTTCTGGTGTTATTTTTAAGAGGAGATTATATTTCTCAGGTGCCACAGAACCTGAGATATCCACGAGAACTTTGTTTTCGAGATGCCTTGGTTCAGATGCCCTTGCCATGACGCCTATACATGTGCAGGTAATGGTCATGGTTTATTTGAGGGTTTCCCTTTAAACATATTAATAAATCGGCTTCAGTTTCCAAGGTTTCTATATCAACAGGACTGGGAGCCATAACATTTACACTTATGTTTTTTGGGGGATTTAAGCTTCTTGAGCTGTTTTTCAGAATTTCTTGAAGACCCATTTAAGATTGTGTTTATCTATGCTAGAGTTTTATACAAGGATTTCATTGTAGAAAATACTCTGAAATCTGCACTAAAATCTGATGGCCATATTGGGGCACATTTACTTACAGCAGTGATGGCGAACCTTTTAGACACCGAGTGCCCAAACTACAAGCAAAACCCACTTATTTATCGAAAAAGTGCCAGCATGGCAATTTAAGCAGTAACCTCTTGCTCCCTTCTCTGTCGTAGCTTTCAATTGTAAAATGCTTATGCAATGTTTAAAATGCACCACAAAAAAAGATGAAGGTGAACTCTGTCGGAGTTACTTACCCGGTCCATTCACGATCCAGCGGCGCATTCTCTGCGGTGGATTCGGGTCCGGCCGGGATTCACTAAGGCAGTTATCGACGTCCACAGGTGGCACTGCTGCACTGAAGTTCCCTGGAATGCACTGATCTTCACCAGCCGGACCGAGTGAAGGTAAGCGCGTGTCCCACGACACTTTTTTTAAAATAAATGAGGCGTTTTTTCCGAATCCGTCGGGTTTTCGTTCGGCCACGCCCCCCGATTTCCGTCGCGTGCATGCCAGCGCCAAAATCCCGGGGCAAATCAGGGAAAATCGGCACAAATCGGAAATATTCCGGTAACACGTCGGGAAAACGCGAATCGGGCCCTTAGTAAATGACCCCCAAGGTATGCAATACAATTTAAAAGTTAAGTATGGCGCTCATTCTAAATCAGACGGACCGCCCCCTAATTTGTGTTGCATGGAAGCCAGCTGCACCAAAAAAGGATTGCGTGCAGATCTATGTAGATAGATAGATAGATGATAGAAGATACAAGTAGAAGATATGAGATAGATAGATAGATAGATATGAGATAGATAGATAATTCCTGTGTAGCATGGAAAAGTCATAAATTATTTATGGATCATCCTAATCCCTTTTTAATAAGTTTTCCATACACTCCTCTGGTATCTGCCATAGACTTATAGCCCTATATGTCCTAAAGCCCTAGGAGTTTGCTCTGAAGTTCAGTCTATTGTCTCTTTTATTCAATCCTGCAGACCATCCATTGTGACTGTCAATGAGATTACTGACAGGGGGTCCAAGGAAATATTCCTACAATTTATTATTACTTTGTTTGAAATTTCTTAGCTCTAGACTTGCAGAAAGACATGTACAGTATATTTTATGGTATATACTACACTTTAAAATATCAATCTATGGTTTTTTACTGAAGTTTTCAAGGGTTGTCCCACTTATCCCTTATCATTGCTTATGATTTGACTGCTGGGCCCCAAAATCTCTACCAGAACAGGGGTCCACATGTCCCCGAGTGCCCCATGTGAATAAAAAGGTGGTGTTCACCGCCTTGTCACCGCAAACTTCAACTTTACAGGACTTCAGGTATTGTAGTCATTTTTAATTTACAGGAAATCTACCATTTAATTCAAGCAGGATAAACCAGGGACATAGATCCCTGACACTGTAGGGACTGTAGTAATCTTCTTATATTTGTTGCCTCCTTCCTTCTAAAATCAACGTTTGCTAATTATGCTAATGAACCAGACAGGCTTCACAGGCTGTTACACTGTGCAGGAGCACTTCCCCCCCTACCAATGTGTGCTAAAACTTCCTCTGCTGCTGTGAGATTACATCAGGCAGAAGGAGTTGGGAAGTGCTGGGAGTGAAGGGGGAACATCCTGTGAAACTGCTGCACAGAGGGGCCCTGATAAACCCCCCTCCCCCATATCCCTTCTGCCTCATTGGCACAATTTTTTAAAGTTTATTTAAGAAGAATAACAAATATAAGAAGATTTCCACAGTCACAGTGCTTGGATCTATTAGTTAGTGTTCATGGTTTATCATAATGGATTGTGATGGTTGATATCCTTAAAGGGAACCTCATTTTCACTAAAGACAGGTTGCAGAAGCCCATTACAGCTGTAGTGTAAATCTGCCTTTTCTATGCATATAATATAATTGTGTATAATTCTATACAATATAATTGTGTGTTATAACTTACTATTGCTCCCTGACAAAATCCTGGGGTAGTCACAGGGGCTGGACTTTGGTTTGGATGCATTTCAAAAAACAACATATGGCTTGCCTGTTACCCACTCCTCAGAGCTTGGCCCCCACCTTGGTGCTCCTGTACAGCTCCACCTCCTGCTTCTTCTCAGAGGTCACAGCCAGGTCAACCTGACATCAATGGGGGAGGGACATGCTGTACAGGAGCACAAACATGGAGACAGCCTGCAGCTCAAACAGGTCACATGTTGTTTTGAAATGCATGCAAACCAAAGTCCAGCCCCTGTGACTACCCCAGGATTTTGTCAGGATGCAAGGTAAGTTATAACACACAATTATATTGTAATGCAAATGCTTAGAAAAGGCAGAGAGGCAGATTTGCACTGCAGGTGTCATGGGCTTTTACAATCTGTCTTTAGTGAAAATGAGATCCCTGGTGACAGGTTCCCTTTAAAGGGGTTGTTAGGATAATTTTTTATAAGTGTCCTCGGGAAGGGTAAGAAAAAGCTAAAGAACTAATATATACCTCTCTCCGCTACCAGTACTGTGCGGCTCTTCTCGTCACCGGAGGAGAGAGGTAAGTAATTGTAGGTTATTTTGTTTTGTATTTTTTTACCTCACCTATAATGAGCCAATTCTAAAATGTAAATTCAGTCAAGGACCAAATCTTTTCTATAGAAATTATACAAAAACCTAAAAAGTATAATCTGGAATAGACCCTTCAGATTGTAGACTATTGATGAGTCAGTGTTACTATTCATGAAAGAAAACTAACATGATCCCTTCCAGAATCTTTCCCTTTGATCTCTACCCTTTGACATCTGAGCAGACCTTCCCATGACCCGGCGATTGCTACTACACTCTGACACGTCACTCACCCTCCTTCCTGATACAAACCTGGCATTTTTAGAGGCTCCTCTTCCCTTTTTGCCTTTCCGCCTCCTTTTCTTTACTTTTTTGTCACCTGATGTAGCAGTGAGCCTGTAAGAGAGTGAGAGGAGAAGATGTAATGGGGACAATATGTTCTCATATGACAATAGAAGGTCTAGGGACAAGTCACAATGTGTCCTGAGCTTTAAGGAATAAATCTGTACTAGACTAGTGAAAGAAGAGCGGGTGCAGTGAATAGATGCCATGTCCTGGCAGTACGGGTGTGCGGTGGCACCGGTGACTCAGCAGCTGTTGTTCGGCTTTGGTGAGAGCTGGATTTAGCAGACGGCATACTGAAGCCACGCAGCTCATCCATCAAGGTTTTTCTGACATCAGCAAATAAGCTTTAGCTGACGGAAGGAAAAAGTCAACTCTTGTGGGTTTAACTGAGGTGACGGAACGTGAAATCATGTGAAATGAGTTAAATTGGTTCATATGTGTTCTGCAATTTGTCACAGTGTTCTTTGGATTTCTCTCTGTAGCACTTACTTTTGAATTTGGGGGTCTGATTTAGTTGGAGATAAATAGAGTTAAGTATTGTAAGTAGGACACATTGGGGCAGATTTACTTACCCGGTCCATTTGCGATCCAGCGGCGCGTTCTCAGCGGAGGATTCGGGTCTTACGGTGATTCACTTAGGTAGTTCCCCCGATGTCCACCAGGTGTCGCTGCTGCGCTGAAGTTCGTCGGAGTGCACTGAAGTTCACCGTCCTACGCTGGGTGCAGGAAGCGCGTGTCAAGCGACACTTTTTTTTTTAAATGCTGCGTTTTTTCCGAATCCGTTGGGTTTTCTTACGGCCACCCCCCCTAATTTCCGTCGCGTGCATGCCGGCGCCAATGCGCCACAATCCGATCGTGTGCGCCAAAATCCCGCGGGAATTCAGGGAAAATCTACGCAAATCAGAAATATTTGGATAACCTGTTGGAAAAATCTGATTCGGGCCCTTAGTAAATGACCCCCATTGAGATTCAGATTAATTTAAAGTGAACCTGTCACCAGGAATGCCATCTTTAGCTGGTGACAGGTTCCAGTAGCCGATGCTATGCTCATTTTAAAAATGCCTTTGTCAGCATTCTGAATCATTTCAGTACTTTATAAAAAGTTTAGTTTAAATTACCTGGATCCCAGGGTTAGTCCCAGGGGAGGGGTAGATGCATCCTGTGTGTAAACCTGTGTCTCCTCATGCATTCTTCATCTCCTCCGCACCATCCCCTTCCCTCCCCTGCTTAATGCACATGTGCTACATGAGTGTTTAGGAGAGGAGACTGACACAGCACACACAGGCTGCAGCTGCCCCGCCCCTGGGACTCACCCCTGCTGCTGGCAGGGAGCAAGGTAATGTGATTTATAAATGGCATTTTTAAAATCAGCATAGCATGGGCTATTGTCACCAGCTAAAAATAACATTTCTGGTGACAATTTTGCTTTAAAGGGGAATCCATCAGCACGATTTACCAACCCAAACTGACTGCTATGTTACATATGACCACTCATGGCACTCATACCTTTATTAGCTTTTTTATTGTCCAGCTGCTCCTTTCATGCCAAAAATATGGCTGAAGTGCATTAGGTACGGTGCATGCGCAGTAAAGCGGGCGTGGGGGGGATTTTCCTGGCTTCACTTGCCCGTTGCAAGAAGAGTGGGATCTTTAGATGTGAGTCCGATGTGCCGGACCCACATCTAGGTAACTATAAAAGTGACCATTTTCTCCATGTACAGCCCTCACACAGGTCCATAAAGTTGGTGTATGGTCCCAAATCAACCTGACAAGTTCAAGAGGATTTGTAATAGTATATAGTTCCCTTCTCTGGCTCCTGCTTCCAGCATCACAGCGGTCTCTGGGTTTTTGGAACTGATGACTGGACTGGAAGTCACGGGAACAGCTTCGGACAACTGGTTGCATCAACAAGGTATGGTGACACAGAAACACTGAATCCGGCAATTCAAGCCCGGCCCAGTGACGGAGAACCTGAAAACCATTCTAACGCTGGAACCGGAAGTTTGAACGGGATAGGAACACTGGTTACACTGCCCCCTACAGAGTTTTCCAGGATTCCTGAACTAGAATTTGCCATCCCTGCAAGGATAATATAGCAATGTTATATTCTCTTGTACAATCTTATTTCCTTCTGTTGCCTTTTTATTGCCCACATCTCTTTTACTATGCCCTTGCTATTGTTATAAATAAATCAAAAAAATATGATTATATTATATAAAAGGTACAGACAGAAAAAAGAAGAAGGAGCATAGGTTAGGTGTAGCTGGAAGCCATACCTGCTAGCCTTCAGTGTTGCGTTGACTTGGGGTCGTCTGCAATCCAGAAAAACAACAGAATTATTTTACATCTTAAGAATTCACTACAGAAATATCTGCTCTTAAAATGCCTTAAGCAAAAAAAAGCTTATTACTACGGCAATTTATAGAGCATGAAAATCCTATTGCCCTAAAGAATGCTGCACACAGGATAGAATTAGCATCACACAGACAAATAATGAAGCATACAGCAGGGAAATGAGAACAGAGTCAGATACTTAGTTATAAAATGCAGTTATTTTTTTTTATATAACCCAAACCAATTCAAGGGTTTTGAAGGGGGTTTGGTGTACACACCTATTTAGGGTGTCATTTTTTGTGGTACTTGCTGGTGTTTTAATTTATATCAATTTGGGACCTATATGACCATTTGATCATTTTTTATTCAATATTTTTATTCAATATTCAAGGATGAAAAAATGGGGGAAAAGTGATGATTCGGACATTTGGGCGCTATTTTCCGTTACTGTGTTCATGGTCGAGAATAATCATTTTTTATCTTTTGATAGAACAGGTATTTTGGGAGGCAGTAGTAACAGGTGGGTGTCAGCTGTATTATACAGCCAACACCCGCTGAGTATGGAGAGAGCTCAACCCGTGCTCTCTCTACATACACCCCCTGCAGCACCAGGAGGTTATAATACGTCCTGTTGCATGAAGGGGAGCTATGGGCCTCAAACTATTGTCCTGAGGGCTGCAGTCATTTCAGTCATACTCACCTTAGCAATGACCCACAGCTTCGCGGTTCCTGACATAGATGTGTGACCACTGCAGCCAATAAGTGGCTGTACTGGGTCAACAATTTGGCCACATGTTTGCCAACATGGTCATGTGACCACAACAGTTGTAGTCGTGTGCAAGGTCTGTGCAGGGATGCCATCACTGATGCAGGAAGTACAAGTACTAAGCAGGAACCAGGAAGCTTTGCAAGGAATAACTTTCAAAAATAATTTTTTACGCCATTCTGATTGTTTTCAAAAACATTTTTAGGGTGGACAACCCTTTTTTTAATCATTTGACAATGTTGTAAAACTAAAGGCAACTTCGGGGCTTATCTGAAGTTCCTCAAGCAACGGAGTCAAAGATAGTAACTACAATTATTATTGCAATCTAGACCAGCAAACTTATAAAAAACAACATTTGATTGAGATCCAAACTGGCTTTTCTTGTTCACTGAAGAGTATTGACAGGTACGCAACCCAAGCATTGCACAAACTATTCACCACATTGGTATCATGTGTGAACATGCTCGATAAATACTCTGCGTTCCAATGGAACTTTTGTGGAACCCAACCGATTCTGTGCAAGGGAGAGAGAGGTCAATGGTTGTACATACAGAGCATGGTTGGCCATATCACTTTATTGCCCGTAGATTTGCCTAGGTTAGCAGTACGCCCTCACAAGTAAAGGACATTGGTCATCTGGATGCTGGATCTGGCAATGGGAATCGGGTTGTTTGTTTTTTTCTGTCTGTGTTCTCTTTGGGTACACCTCTTGGGTTATCAGTTCATCTCTCTTAGGTGTTTAGCGCTACCCTGGCCACTTCTGGCCCTCTCCTCTCCTACTCTAGACTCCCTGGGACTTCTTTCCCAGCTGCGTCACCTGCAATGGTTCTTATGTTTCCTGGTGAATCTGTTTATTATATTTTCTAATAAATTTATTTCACATGGAAATCTGCTATGGGATGGGGCAGGCTACCTGGTAGTTGGGAGCCACAACAATGACTAGCTGAAGAGTCTCCATGACTGAAGCACATGCTATAGCTTTTTTTTTCTAATTGTTGACCCCCTCCCGCACCCTCATCCATGTCAGTATTATCCAGGAAGCACCTGCAAAGCCAACACAAGAGTGATGTCAGCACAGTCCCATGTCATACAAATTGTCCCAAATAATGTTCACAGCAGATTTTGTCCACAGCAAGGGCCACATAGTCATAATTTAGTCAATTCTGTGGACAGTCACACTTCATTGCTGGTGTGTGCCCCCTGTGGCAGGACATGCTCTTCTTTTAGCTTCTTATGCCCCTGTTTTGTAGCCTAAAGGTCTTCAAACTACCTGGAGACCCTCAGACTCATTTGAATAATATTTAAAGCCTTTTAAAAAATGGGACATAAGAAGTTAAAAAATGAGCGGATCCTGCAAGAGGGGCTCACACCAGCACATAAGTGTGAGGTTTACAATCTTTGGTTTACAATCTTTGGTGGTAGATTTCCTTTCATACTGGCAGTACCTCAGTTAAATATCAGACACTCACTTAGTATTCCTTTAATTAGTGAAATAATGGAAGAACAGACGCTTGATCTGCCAATCCATTGGTTAGTAAGAACAGGACTCCCAATTTTATTATCGGTGTGGGTGCCCCACAATCAGATTTTATCTCCTATGCTATAAGGATCTAACTTCAGGGTTCATTTCTGATGCTAGACCTACCACTTCATCAATTTGTGAAAAAAAGACCCCTTATTTGCATAATAAGTGGGGTCCCGGCTGTCGTATCCCCAAATTTTTTTCTTCTATGCCTTGAATAGGGGATACCATTATAACTTGGATCAAGATCTTTAAAGAGTGACTGTAAATGTTTTTTGTCTACAAATAAATAGGTCTTATGATGTGAAACAACTTTGCCTATTATCTTTGTTACCTAAATCCAGCAGTTTCTTTGCTTTACCCCTCAGATTACCTCAATGCTGCATTAGCTGCCTCTTCTCCCTCTGCTAAAAAGCCATGGAATCTGTCCTGTAAACAAACACTGCAAACTTTATAGACTTCTGGGAGGGTCTACTGCTCCCTGCTCACAGAGGAGGAGGTCATGTGACAGAGCTCTCTGTGTATGTAGCAGAGCTGCTTGTGTTCAAGACTGCGGATACAGATGTGCCCTGCACAGAATAGTGAGGTACAAGATCTCCCCTGTTCTCCTCCATCCCAGGCTGTGATTTTACAGAACTTTCTCAGTCTCTCTCCTCTCCTTATACTGCTCCCCTCCCCCACCTTGTAATCAGCAGTAACAGCTCTGTACAGATAAGCTATTAACCCTTACAGCACAAGCTATAGACTCTATGTAATTGGTTTACTTATGATTTGTTTCATATATTACATATTCCCTGCTCCTACATGTGATGGAAGCTGCCAGGCTGTCAACATATACATTTTGTATGTGCAGTGTGCAGTCTTCAGTGGATTTACTTGTGGGAAACCTAATGGATTTAATGCTAAATTACTTTGAAAGATAACACAAGGCATTATGGGACATGTGGGCAAGCTAACTGGTCTCATCTTGAGGGCATAGACTGACAGATATTAGTCTCCTATCACTTCACCTCTGGTGAGAAAGATTTTTGTGAAACACTTTCAGAACAGAAAATCATAACTTTGGAAAGAAAAGGACGAGCAGCACAAATTAGAAATATTTCTGTTTGTTTTTAAAAGGGGAATCACATATAATAATTTGGTAAAATCACTACAGTTTTACAGTTACGCTTTAAAGACCTGATGGCCTAGAGAAGTGGACAGTTGAAT
Organism: Engystomops pustulosus; assembly: GCA_019512145.1. Classification (NCBI taxonomy): domain Eukaryota; kingdom Metazoa; phylum Chordata; class Amphibia; order Anura; family Leptodactylidae; genus Engystomops; species Engystomops pustulosus. The sequence goes on along the minus strand of CM033647.1, from coordinate 144,223,696 downwards.
GTATAGACATCTAGGAATATTTTCGGCATGCAGTTAGCAATAGGTCTGGCAGAAGAAAGTTTTACCGCATATCTCAGCTGTAAACATAAAGTGGTGTGAACAGAACCTAATACTAGACATTTATATAGATGGATGTTTTGACATTGATGAATATTTCACTTCAGTGAGTCATGGAAGTCATCGCACCCCCTGCCACATACCTCCAGGAAGAAAGAGGGAATTGTCTTGTAAGCAGGTGTTATACAGTCTCCTATTATCTATACATATGGTGAGACTCTCCCATGACAAGTCTTCTGGACAGTCGCCAGCTCTATGCTGCGATATAATGACTAACCTTTTCACATGCTCGTTATGCAAATGAGGTGGACGTAATTTGCATAAATCATGTGGGTTGCAAAAACAGACAAGTACCGATTTTTTTCTAAGCAGCGGTCGGACACTTTACGAGTCACATGAATGAGAAGATAGTTTACTGCATATTGTGCATTTACCTGCATTCGCACTCCGTGTGCTGAATAACGGAGATTTCTGTGTACTCTGGATCCGATTTGGTTTTATGAACCTGAACCTGAGAAAGGCAAAATTGTCATGTTTATGTAAATAAAATTACCCAAGACAGGAGGTAGCATACTTTCTGTCTGGTCCAGTTTTTGGAATATTAATTCTCTGTTGACATAGTGTTTGGGTCTGTAGCTGTAACAGAATAGTTAAGTGAAGCCTGTCACCAGTTTTTACTTCACAATACTACCACCATACCCAGAAATCCCCATAAAAATCATATCTAAATGAGTTTAGAAGAGTCATATATTGCCTGAGATGAGTCACTTTAAAGGGCATCTACCACCAGGATCAAGGACTGTAAACAAAGCACACTTACATGCTGGCATGTGCCCCCACTGGCTGGGTCTGCTCTTAGCTTAGTTTCTTAAGCCCTTGTTTTTCCGAAAAAGGTTTTAAAAAGTATGAAAATAAGCCCGAGGAGCTTCTGGCTCCATTGACATCCATGGAGCCCCTCATGCTAATTTGCATAATTCTTGCATAAAACATTTTTTTGGGTAAAAAGAAGGCTAAAAGAAGAGTAGATTCTGAGAGATGGGGCACACACCTGCATGTAAATGCGCTTGGTTTACAATCCTTCATCCTGGTGGTAGATTTCTTTTTAAGAGTATGAAGTCTAGGGGAATCTTTATGCTCCTCAGCAGCTTAAACCATGATTCTGGTTTCATTTTAAAGATGTAAATCAGATGTATCAACAGTTAAAGACATGGTTGGGAATGTGAGCTGCAGACTTTGATCACGTAGCTCCCAAACTACAAGCCTAATGTGATTTGAAAGATGAAAAACCTGTGTCAATTAATGCCCAAGATAAAGACACTTGAAGTGATGGTTCAGCCTCAAAGCATGACTGATGTCAGGCAAAAAGTGACTCATCTGCTTATTTGTATACGACTTTGGAACTGATTTTTTAAAATTTAACATATAAGAGAGAAAGGATATTTGTTACTCTATCTGAGGGTGCTGGTAGTTAAGTGATGTACGTTCACTATTCATCCTATTATGGAGTATCCTCTCCCGTTTTGCTAACCGAGTATATCATGAATCTAAATGACTGCTATATAGTCATGTATATACCAAGAAAAGTCAGCTGTTTGTCTGGTGAACCCCAGAAGGAGGACAAAGGGTAATCAGAACAAAGGCAGCAAAGGCCTAAGTTGACCTCATCATAATTTGATCTACAGAAATCATGCGGGACAAAACATGGGCCAAGATAACAATTTGCAAAACTTACATACATTTATGTCTGCATTAAAGCGCTCATTTTAGTGTTATTGACCTACATTAGAGCAGCTGCAGATGACTGTAGGTGGCCTATGGAAATGGACCTGTATGTAGGTCCGATTCCCACAGACTGGACACACTATACATACTTTATATATCCGGACTCCCTGTCTGCCAGACGAAATACAGCAGCTCCTACAGCGCCGGATCTGTTGTTTGGCTGCCAGACAGGGAGTCCTTGCATCATATTTCTGTATGATGCAAGGACTTCTATCCACTGTACTGTTGTATTGAGTCCATGTGATAAGACCATCATACAGGTTCATCTCAATGGGCTGAGCATATTTATCTGTTTATCTGCATGGAATATTTCCGACTATGGTTGTGTGAACTGAATAGTTATCTTTACTTACTCATAATATACTGCAATATATTATCATAAAGCTCTATGATAATATATTCCAATACATAGCCCGTATCTATACATGATTTTGTAGAACTGGAAGATATTATCACCTGCATTTTGATGATTTGCGCCTGTAAGGGGAAGCAGCTTTGCGCTTCGTCCAGGCAGCAGCCGGCGCAGCGCTGGACAGACACACACGGCGGCTTGAAGAGAAAATCCGAAAACTGCGGAAACTCATTGAGCAGATTAAGAAGGACCCATCGGGGCTGGCATTTACTTCTGTTAAATATATCCATCCAGGCCTGGCCTGCAAAACATGCATCACAACAATTGTGTTATTATGTCACAGCCTTAATCCTCCTATAGCCGCAGCAAGTATGGAGGACTAAAGAAGAAAGAGGCGGATACAATGGCCGGCACTACACATGGGTTATTGTTGTGTGTAAGACCATGGGCACAGCAATTAGCACCGCTGATCCCCCATTAGGCAATAACATACATACTTGGCATAGAGCAGAGTGAAAAAAAAAATAGGATTGTGTAAGCCGAAATAGGATTGTGCACCCACAATTGTAGATAAAAGGAAGTCCCCTCAGGTAATAGGCCATCATTGTACCTCTATAAAACTTGGCTATAAAAAGTCATGTTATTTATCTAGTACAGTAAATATTTAAAAAAAATTACATTGCTGTCAACACCCCAAAAAGGAATAAAAAAATTGTCAAAAAAAGTTTCATTAATTTCACATATTTTGTCCCTTCTGTTACCAATATCAAAGAAATGGAATGTGCTTGTTTTTTGTGGAGGGAGATGTAGTTTTTTTTTAAAATTAATATATGAATCTACCGGTACATATTCTTATTTCTCATATTGAAAAGATTCAACATAATGACACAGAATATTATATATTATGGAAGAAGTCATAAAGTAGTGTGTATAAAGTAGTTGTGGTATACAGCTGACACAAGTCTGAAGCAATATACATTTTTGATTTGCTCCAAGATGGTGTCTGCTGCATAACAAAACTAGAAGTACACAGATCCATACATTCCTTTATGATTTTTTCTAAAATATATAATATTTTTTTATTTATATAGCGCCTACAGATTACGCAGCGCTGCACAGAACTTGCCAAATTGGTCCCTGTCCCCAATGGGGCTCACAATCTACCTACCAGTATGTTTTGGAGTCTGGGAGGAAACCCACGCAAATGGAGAGAACATACAAACACTTTGTTGACCTGGGTGGGACTTGAACCCAGGACTCCAGCGCCGCAAGGCAGAAGTGTTACCCACTCAACGACCATGCTCAGTATCATTAAATTGAAAACCATTTAGTATGTGAAATATATAATTTCATATACCAATAAAAACTAAAGCTCCCTCCAAAAAAAAAAGAAAAGCACTCTCCATAAAAGCATAGGGGTGTTAGAAAGGAGAAAAAAAACAATGAAAAATAATTAAAAATATATACATAAAAAGCAATTCAAATAAATAGATAAAATAACAGAAAGAATTATAAAATTGTTACTTTGATAATTGGAAATGTGAAAATGTTAAGATTAACACAATGCAAATGAACCTCAAACAATGGAGGAATTTCATTTTATTCCATTTTATCACACAATGGGGGTCTTTTACTAAGGGCCCGATTCGAGTTTTTGCAACGGGGTAACCGAATATTTCCGTTTTGCGGCGCCGGCATGCACGCGACGGAAATCGGGGCCGTGGCCGTATGAAAACCCGACGGATTCGGAAAAACCGCCGCATTTTTAAAAAAAAGTGTCGCTGGACTCGCGCTTACCTGCACTCGGCCCGGCTTGGTGAAGATCAGTGCATTCCGATGAACTTCAGCGCAGCAGCGACACCTGGTGGACGTCGGAGGAACTACCTTAGTGAATCGCCGGAAGACCCGAATCCACCGCAAAGAACACGCCGCTGGATCGCGAATGGACCGGGTAAGTAAATCTGCCCCAATGTTCCTCTATAAGGTACATTAAAGGGTTTACACTGAAAAACTGAGCATAGTCCCACAAAAAACAAGCTCTTATAAGGTTCTATTGATAGAAAAATGAAACAGGTTGTGGATCTTGGATCTTTTAACCTCTCTGTCAGATGGGAGCCTATGAAACAGATTCTGTTCAAGATCACAAATTCCCTAAAAAATTACAGACAATTTTTAATGGATACGCTAACGAATCCCACAGTTGGGAGTAGTCATGTTATACACATCCATTGGAAGATTGCCAAGAAATATAACAATTCGGTAGAAAACTGCTCATTTAGGGAAGGACAGGAAATGCTGAGCTCATCATTCCGACTGAACGGGAAGAAAAAAAATATAAAAGCACCAATTTATTTTTTTTTTTTCTACAACCTAACATCTGCAGGCAATAACATTGTATGACGGGGCGCTTCATCATCATTAGCCTGACAGATGGCTGCGCAATTCCCACGAGTGATAACGGCAAGTGTTAAAGTGACAGCCGTGTGCGTTACAGTGACAGATACGTGTGTATTTACTGAGACAGAGAAGTGTAAGCAGGATGAGCAATGATTTCCCTGCCCCCGACTGCACTCCACAAAGTACAGGCTCAAAGATTTTATATATTCAAGTTTTTATATGCAGGAAAATCCCATGGATATTCTCCTCATGTTCCGTAGTCAATAGACTGTGGCTTATGGTTGTTTTTCTATTGTATTGCTGTCTACATGGGTTCTATGAGGGAAATTTATCAGTTTGTGAGCAGAACTGTCCGGGTAACCAATCAGAGCTCAGCTCTCTTTTTATGAACAGCTGTGGGAAAATGAAAGTTGAGCTCTGATTGGTTCCCATGGCCAACTAGAACAGTTCTGCTCTCAGACTGCATGTTATAGAGCAGGAGGAGCTGAGGAGATTTTACATAGTGTCCTATCTGCAGACAGCCTGTTATAGAGCAGGAGGAGCTGAGAGATTGTACATCATGCCCTGTCTGCAGACAGCATGTTATAGAGCAGGAGAAGCTGAGCAGATTGTTCATAGTGTCCTATCTGCATGCAGCATGTTATAGAGCAGGAGGACCTGAGCAGATTTTACATAGTGTCCTATCCATAGCATGTTATAGAGCAGGAGGAGCTGAACAGATTGTGCATAGTGTCCTATCTGCCGGCATCATGTTATAGAGCAGAAGGAGGTGAACACTTGTCTACTTTCAGAAAATAATTGATATTGTTTCTGTAAGGAAGAGTTATACAGTTTTCCGATATACTAAATTTTCTGAAGTAGACAAGTGTTCACCTTCCCTGCTCTATACATGCTATGGATAGACACTATGTTACAGTCTGGTTCAGTCCCTCGCTTCGTTATAAAAGTGTTGCTGCAGATAGGACACATGCACATCTGCTTAGGTCCTCCTGCTCTATAACATGCGGCCTGCAGATAGGACCTATGACAATCTGCTCAGTCCCTCCGCTTATAAACTCTGCATGCAGTAGGCAACTATGTACATATGCTCAGCTCCTCCTGCTCTAAACATGCGGCCTGCAGATAGGACACTATGTACAATCTGCTAGCTCCTCTTGTCATAACATGCTGCCTGCAGTAGGACAACCATGCACTCTGCTCTGCTCCTCCTTCTCTATCACAGGAGCTGCCGCCTATGAGACACAATATACAATCTGCTCAGCTCCTCCTGCTCTATAACAACTGCTGCGTAGGACACATGTACAATTCTCTTAGGTCCTCCTTCTCTATACATGCTGCTGCATAGGCACTATGAAAATCTGCTCAGCTTCTCCTGCTCTTAACAAAAATGCTGTCTGGGCACAGGGCATGATGTACAATCTCTCAGCTCCTCCTGCTCTATAACGGCTGTCTGCAGATAGGACCTATGTAAAATCTCCTCAGCTCCTCTGCTCTATACATCAGTCTGAGAGCAGAACTGTTCTAGTTGGCCATGGGAACCAATCAGAGCTCAACTTTCATTTTCCCACAGCTGTCATAAAAGAGAGCTGAGCTTGATTGGTTACCCGGACACTTTCTCCAAACTGATAAATTTCCCTCATAGAACCCATGTAGACACAATACAATAGAAAAACAACCATAAGCCCAGTCTATTGACTACGGAACATGAGGAGAATATCCATGGGATTTTCCTGCATATAAAACTTGAATATATAAAATCTTGAGCCTGTACTTTGTGGAGTGCAGTCGGGGCAGGGAAATCATTGCTCATCCTGCTTACACTTCTCTGTCTCAGTAAATACACACGTACTGTCACTGTAACGCACACGGCTGTCACTTTAACACTTGCCGTTATCACTCGTGGGAATTGCGCAGCCATCTGTCAGGCAATGATGATGAAGCGCCCCGTCATACAATGTTATTGCCTGCAGATGTTAGGTTGTAGAAAAAAAAAAAATAAATTGGTGCTTTATATTTTTTTTCTTCTTCCGTTCAGTCGGAATGATGAGCTCAGCATTTCCTGTCCTTCCCTAAATGAGCAGTTTTCTACCGAATTGTTATATTTCTTGGCAATCTTCCAATGGATGTGTATAACAGACTACTCCCAATGTGGGATTCGTTAGCGTATCCATTAAAAATTGTCTGTAATTTTTTAGGGAATTGGTGATTTGAACAGAATCTGTTTCATAGGCTCCCATCTACAGAGAGGTTAAAATCCAAGATCCACAACCTGTTTCATTTTTCTATCAATAGACCTTATAAAGCTTGTTTTTTTGGTGACTATACTCAGTTTTTCAGTAAACCCTTTAATGTAACCTTATAGAGGAACTTGGGGCGATTACTTACCCGGTCCATTCGCGACCAGCGGCTGTTCTTGCGGTGGATTCGGGTCTTCGGCGATTCACTAAGGTAGTTTCCTCCGACGTCCACCAGGTGTCGCTCTGCGCTTAAGTTCATCGGACTGCACTGATCTTCACCAAGCCGGCCGCGTGCAGGTAAGCGCGAGTCCAGCGACACTTTTTTTTAAAATGAGCGGCGGTTTTTCGAATCCGTCGGGTTTTTCATACGGCCACGGCCCCATTTCGTCGCGTGCATGCCGGCGCCGCAAACGGAAATTCGGTTACCCGTTGCAAAAACTCGAATCGGGCCCTTAGTAAAAGACCCCATTGTGTGATAAAATGGATAAAATGAAATCCTCCTTGTTTTGAGGTTCATTTTGCTTGTTTAATCTAACATTTTCACATTCATTATCAAAGTAACACATTTTTATAATTCTTTCTGTTATTTTATCTATTTATTGAATTGCTTTTTATTATATATTTTAATATTTTCATTGTTTTTTTTCTCCTTTCAACACCCTATGCTTTATGGAGAGTGCTTTTCTTTTTTTTGGAGGGAGCTTAGTTTTTATTGGTATATGAAAATTATATATTCACATACTAATGGTTTTCAATTTAATGATAGCGGAGCATGGAGGTCGTGGTAACACTTCGCTTGCGGCGCTGGAGTCCTGGTTCAAGTCCCACCCAGGTCAACAAAGTGTTTGATGTTCTCTCCATTTGCGTGGGTTCCTCCCCAGACTCCAAAACATACTGGATAGGTAGATGTGTGAGCCCCATTGGGGACCAGGGACCAATTTGGCAAGTTCTGTGCAGCGCTGCGTAATCTGTAGGCGCTATATAATAAAAAAATATTATATATTTTAGAAAAATCATAAAGGAAGAGTGGATCTGTGTACTTCTAGTTTGTTATGCAGCAGACACCATCTGGGAGCAAATCAAAATGTATATTGCTTCAGACTTGTGTAGCTGTATACCACAAACTACTTTACACACTACTTTATGACTTCTTCCATAATATTAATATGCTGTGTCATTATGTTGATCTTTTCAATATGAGAATAAGAATATGTACCGGTAGATTCATATATTAATTTAAAAAAACTACTCTCCCTCCACAAAAAACAAGCATTCCATTTCTTGATATTGGTAACAGAAGGGACAAAATATGTGAAATTAATGAAACTTTTTTGACAATTTTGTTATTCCTTTTGGGGTGTTGACAGCAATGTATTTTTTTTAAAATATTTCTGTATAGATAAATAACATGACTTTTTATAGCCAAGTTTTATAGAGTACAATGATGGCCTATTACCTGAGGGGACTTCCTTTTATCTAATTGTGGGTGCACAACCTATTCGGCTACACAATCCATTTTTTTTTTCACTTGCTCTATGCCAAGTATGTATGTTATTGCCTAATGGGGGATCAGCGTGCTAATGCTTGTGCCATGGTCTTACAAACAATAACCCATGTGTAGTGCCGGCCTTGTATCCGGCTCTTTCTTTCTTTTAGTCCTCCATACTTGCTGCGCTATAGAGGATTAAGGCTGTGACATAATAACACAATTGTTGTGATGCATGTTTTGCAGGCCAGGCTGGATGGATATATTTAAAAAGAAGTAAATGCCAGCCCGCGATGGGTCTTCTTAATCTGCTCAATGAGTTTCCGCAGTTTTCGGATTTTTCTCTCAAGCCGCCGTGGTGTGTCTGTCCAGCGCTGCGGCCGGCTGCTGCTGGACGAAGCGCAAAGCTGCTTCCCCTTACAGGCGCAAATCATCAAAATGCAGGGTGACAATATCATCTAGTCCTACAAAATAATGTACTAGATACGGGCTATGTATTGGAATATATTATCATAGAGCTTATGATAATATATTGCAGTATATATGAGTAGTAACAGATAACTATTCAGTTCACACAACCATAGTCGGAATATTACATGCAGATAAACAGATAAATATGCTCAGCCCTTGAGATGAACCTGTATGATGGTCTTATTCAATGGACTCAATACAACAGTACAGTGGATAGAAGTCCTGCATCATACAGAAATATGATGCAAGGACCCTGCTGGCAGCCAACAACCGATCCGGCGCTGTAGGAGCTGCTGTTTCGTCTGGCAGAACAGGGAGTCCGGAATATAAAGTATGTATAGTGTCCAGTCTGTGGGAATCGGACCTACATACAGGTCCATTTCCATAGGCCACCATACAGTCATCTGCAGCTGCTCTAATGTAGGTCAATAACACTAAAATGAGCGCTTTAATGCAGACATAAATGTATGTAAGTTTTGCAAATGTTATCTTGGCCCATGTTTTGTCCCGCATGATTTCTGTAGATCAAATTATGATGAGGTCAACTTAGGCCTTGCTGCCTTTGTTCTGATTACCCTTTGTCCTCCTTCTGGGTTTCACCAGACAAACAGTGACTTTTCTGGTATATACATGACTATATAGCAGTCATTTAATTCATGATATACTTCGGTTGGCAAAACAGGAGGGATACTCCATAATAGGATGAATAGTGAACGTACATCACTTAACTACAGCACCCTCAGATAGAGTAACCAAATATCCTTTCTCTCTTATATGTTAAATTTAAAAAAATCATCAGTTCCAAGTCGTATACAAATAAGCAGATGAGTCACTTTTTGCCTGACATCAGTCATGTTTTGAGGACTGAACATCACTTCAAGTGTCTTTATCTTGGGCATTATGACACAGGTTTTTCATCTTTCAAATCACATTAGGTTGTAGTTTGGGAGCTAACGTGATTCAAAGTTCTGCAGCTCACATTCCCAACCATGTCTTTAACTGTGATACTCTGATTTACATCTTTAAAATGAAACCAGAATCATGGTTAAGCTGCGAGGAGCATAAAGATTCCCCTAGACTTCATACTCTTAAAAAGAAATCTACCACAGGATGAAGGATTGTAAACCAAGCGCTTACATGCAGGTTGTGTGCCCCTCTCTCAGAATCTACTCTTCTTTAGCCTTTTTACCCAAAAAAATGTTTATGCAAGAATTATGCAAATTAGCATGAGGGGTCTCATGGAATGTCATGGAGCCAGAAGCTCCTCGGGCTATTTTCATACTTTTTAAACCTTTTTCGAAAAACAAGGGCTAAGAAACTAAGCTAAGAGCAACCCAGCCAGTGGGGCACATGCCAGCATGTAAGTGTGCTTTGTTACAGTCCTTGATCGGTGGTAGATGCCCTTAAAGGACTCATCTCAGGCAATATATGACTCTTCTAAACTTTTAGATATGATTTTTATGGGATTCTGGGTATGGTGTAGTATTGTGAAGTTAAAAACTGGTGACAGGACTCCATTAACTATTCTGTTACAGCTACAGACCCAAACGATGCAACAGAGTAATATAATATTCCAAAAACTGGACCAGACAAAGTATGCTACCTCCTGTCTTGGGTAATTTATTTACATAAACATGACAATTTTGCCTTTCTCAGGTTCAGGTTCATAAAACCAAATCGGATATCAGAGTACACAGAAATCTCCGTTATTTCAGCCACACGAGTGCGAATGCAGGTAAATGCACAATATGCAGTAAACTATCTTCTCATCATGTGACTCGTAAAGTGTCCGACCGCTGCTGTAAAAAAATCGGTACTTGTCTGTTTTGCAACCCACGTGATTTATGCAAATTACGTCCACCTTCATTTGCATCAAGAGCTGTGAAAAGGTTAGTATTATATCGCAGCATAGAGCTGGCGACCTGCCAGAAGACTTGTCATGGGGAGTCTCACATATGTATATATAGGGACTGTATAACCACCTGCTTACAACCAATTCCCTCTTTCTTCCTGGAGTATGTGGCAGGGGTGCGATACTTCCATGACGCACTGAAGTGAAATATTCATCAATGTCAAACATCCATCTATATAAATGTCTAGTATTAGGTTCTGTTCACACCCACTTTATGTTTACAGCTGAGATATGCTATAAACTTCTTCTGCCAGACATATGCTAGCTGCATGCCGAAAATTTTCCTAGATGTCTATGCATCTAACTGTCCATTCTCTAGGCCATCAGGTCTTTAAAAGCGTAACTGTACACTGTAGTGATTTTACCAAATTATTATTGTGATTCCCCTTTAAAAACAAACAGAAATATTACTAATTTGTGCTGCTCGTCTTTTCTTTCCAAGTTATGATTTTCTGTTCTGAAGTGTTTCACAAAATCTTTTCACCAGAGGTGAAGTGATAGGAGACTAATATCTGTCAGTTATGCCCTCAAGATACCAGTTAGCTTGCCCACAGTCCCATAAGCTCTTTGGTTTAATTCTTCAAGTTTACTAGTTAATCCATTGGTTTCCAACAAGGTAACTGCCCACTGAATGCACACGCACATACAAATGTATTGTACAGCCGGCGCTTCCATCACTGTAGGAGCGGGAATATGTAATATTGTGAAACAATCATAAGTAAACCATTACATAGAGTCTATAGCTTGGCTGTAAGGGTTTAATAGCTTATCTGTACAGAGCTGATACTGCTGATTACAAGGTGGGGCAGGGGAGCAGTATAAGGAGAGGAGAGAGACTGCGAAATTGATATTGTTTCTGTAAGGAAGAGTTATACAGTTTTCCGATATACCTTCTGTATCTATTCATCCCACTTTTCTAGATCTCTGCTTGCTGTCATCTTATAGAAATCTTCTATGTTTACCTCCAGTTACCTCCAGTCCGTGGTCATGTGATGTGACACAGGTGCATGGCTTGTTAATTAATACAAAAAGTATAGAACTATTCATTATACAAACACTAACATTCATTCGCTGAGAATGGACAATTCCTCTCAGTTAAAATATCTGTCAGTTCTAAAACATGTTTTTCTAATTTTTCTTTTGTAATAATACTGGATTTGGGTGATTAAACTCCCTCCCTGAAGTGTTGTTTTGAGATGGTGGTCCCAGGTGGGACTTAAATGCCCCAATTTATACCATATAGTATATATGAAAGGTCATTATGTAAACATTAAGGTTTAGGACAAATCCATATAATACACATAATACATACCTTCTAATTTCTGAGTCTGTGCAGTTTGGGATACTGAAATCTAAAAGAAAAAAACATAAGAAAATAATGTGAAAATGGTTCTAAACAGTGCACTCATCATACATAGTAGTATATAGTGCACTCATACATACGGTAGTAGTATATAGTGCACTCCTCAAACATATTAGTATATAGTGCACTCATCATACATAGTAGTATATAGTGCACTCATCAAACATACGGTAGTAGTATATAGTGCACTCATCATACATAGTAGTATAAAGTGCACTCATCATACATAGTAGTATATAGTGCACTCGTCATACATAGTAGTATATAGTGCACTCATCATACGTATTAGTATATAGTGCACTCAACATACATAGTAGTATATAGTGCACTCATCATACATAGTAGTATATAGTGCACTCATCATACATAGTAGTATACATACTTACTAATACTCTACTACTACTACTACTACTCATCAACCATAGTAGTACATTTTGCACTTATCATACATACTACGGGGTGAGATGTGTTGATCTGCCTGATATATACATTTATACTCTTACACAGATCCAACAATCCCAGTAGCCTCTGACCACATGGTGGAAGTAGACGTCAGTAATTTGAGATGAGAGATCCCTAGTTCCGTTGTTCTGTTGTCCCCTTCCTCTGCCCCAAAATTTCTTATCTGATCTGCTGATTAATTCCTTGTACTGTGGAAGATGTGGCTGTTATATACATATTATGCTATAAAATGTTCAGCATAATATGTAAAATGGTGCACATCCTACATTTTTCAGGTCGGATGCCAGGGCCCCCTGACACTGTGGGACCCATAGAATCTCCTATGGCTGTTCCTGCTGGAGTAAGTTGCACCTGAAATTCTGTGTGCCCCATTTATTGAAGGTCCTAGACCATTTTTAGGCAGTTTTCTGGGTTGTCGAAAAGGGGCATGGCTTCACAGGAAATCGCCTGTACACCAAAAAATTCAGTCTGCGTGCTAGAAAATGAAATATTGTGGTGCAGCAAAGTAGACCAACTAATAGAAGGTGCGGAGTACGACTCTCCGGGTTTATACTGCACCAGATTCCTCATCCAGCATCAGACATAGGGGCACATTTACTTACCCGTCCCGTTGACGCCGCCGATCCGGAATGTCCGAGGATTCGGAGCTGCCGCGATTCACTAAGATCCAATTTCCTGCATGTGTCGCTTTCCCCGCTGAGGTCTGCCGGAGTTCACCTTCTTCTTCCCGGTGCATGTGAGTGCTTGATCTTGCGACACAATTTGATTTTTAAATTCCGCGGTTTGTCCGAATCAGTCAGGTTGTCCAACGTCCACACCCCAGATTTGTGTCGCATGCAAGCCGGCACCGATGCACCACAATCTGATCACGTACGCCAAAAACCCAGGGCAATTCAGGGCAAAACGGAAATAAATTGCGAAACCCAACGAAAATGCGGCGTTCGAACCTTTAGTAAATGTGCCCCATAGTGATAAATCTGGCACAGCAGAGACCTGTCTAGTTCTACTCTACACTGGTCTAAAGTTAATCAATTCATATTAGTTAATTAATATATATAATATTTTTCGGACTATATGGCGCACCGGAGTATATGGCGCACCATCAATAAATGCCTGCTAAAACATCTAGGTTCATATATGAGGCGCACCGGATTATAAGGATGAATGACCAGCAGGTGGCAGACCTGTGCACAGGTCAAGGCAGCTGTTGTCTGTAAGTACGGTTCATATATAAGGTACACCGGACTATAAGGCGCACCTTTGATTTTTTGAAAAAATCAAAGGCTTTTAGTGCGCCTTATAGTTCGAAAAATACGGTAAGTTAATTATTATGTCATTACACATAAAACGCAGTGCACAAATCACACATACTACATGTTACTCTCAGCACACATAGTAAGCAGGGCACTTGTCATACACAGTGGTATACAGTGCAGTCATCACCCCAGCCCCATAAATCATTACTCCGTGATACCCTATGCTGGTTCCCTTGATTCTATCTGCGCCTCTTCTACCAGCCTGTTCGCTCCCTCTTCACCCTCACCTTCCCCCACAGTCTCTCCGCAGCTTCTGCTACCCTTTCCTCTATAAACAGCTAAGTACTTTTCCCCTATTCCAGATATAATCTGATCACAGTAGCCAGACTGTCTGCAGCAGCGTGCTCTTCTACAAAACATACATGACACGCTATCCACGGGGCCATAGATTTTTGGTGATCGCCGGGGGACATCACTGGGACATATAACAACAAATTTGGAGTCAGATACTAATACGAGTACAAGTGACTTCATGCATGTACTACCAGTGTATTATAACAAGCTATATGGGATGATATATAGTGTAATTATTATAATGATCAGAGTTTTATGACATAATTACAGCTTTACGCTCTTCTATATTGTTTCCTATTTTGGTAATATTTAGGTATCTGGGTCATATCTGCCAACTATGTTACATTTACAATACATAGTCCTAATTCCATGTTCAACCAATCTGAGGTAATGCATGAAACAAGATTTCCACACCATTTAGAGATGGGGATTCTTTGCTGTTATAGCAGTGGCACTATGGTGCTCTCTTCCTGGGAATATAGTAATGGAAAGTTATCAATTTATTTTTTCCTAATTTGAGACTAATAGGAAGTACCCACTAATATATTTTGTCTTTTTCTATAGGATTGCAAACCATGCCATTTTTTTCCTCAGTATGACCCCAACAGACATTAAATAAAACCTCATGATGATTTGGGACACTAAACCACCCAGTGGTAAAGCCAGAATGAGATAACCCATTTTTAGTGAACAAGTGCCAGACCTCTAGTCAGGGCGGGATTATGGGGACGGCTCTAGGGGCACGCATCCCAGGGCCACCACCACTTTACTTAGAAGGGAGCTCCCACCAGCAACAGTTGTTGCAGTTGTTTGTGGGACTGATGTTGTGACTGGGACTAATAGTCAGTACTACTGCCACTGTGACAGCCAGGCCAGCAGCTAGGCTAAAATACAAGTAGGAAAAAGTTTACAATATTCATAATAATTAAAAATAGTAATGTATACCACTCTTGAAGGAAATGCCAGCGCTTCAGGAGATTGAAATCCCAAAAATTCTTGCTTATTAGTTCCATTAAAAACATATTTCACGCAAAGTACACAAATCTAAGTTGATCGACCTCAGAAGGAATGACCTACGCGTTTCGCTCGTAAGAGCTATTGGTAGACCATGAAGGCAGAGTCTTACAGGCGAAACGCGTTGGCCGTTCCTTTCTGAGGTCGATCAACTTAGATTTGTGTACTTTGCCGTGAAATATGTTTTTAATGGAACATAATAAAGCAAGAATTTTTGGGATTTCAATCTCCTGAAGCGCTGGCATTTGCTTCAAGATTGTTTTGTGCCGGGTGTCCATGGGGCTTTCTTCGAGCCGAGCGCAGGAGGCTAATTGATTGGAAGGTGAGCTGAATGCTGGAATTTACGTCTTCTTTGTATAATGTATACCATTGTCTGAGCACTGCCAGATTTTGCGGCAAGGTGCCTCCACCTACCATAATCCGGACCTGCCTCTGGCGCATGCGCAGTGAAGCTGAGCTTTATTTTCCTGGCTTACGTGAAGCACCACGGCAAACCACGGCTGAGTCTGATAATCTCAAGCTATCTATAACCTTTTTTTTAACCAGAACTGGGGCAGGGATATGAGACACTGAAAGAAGTGGTCCCAATTTAGGAATCCCCAATCCACAGCTGGTACCCACCCTAAATAATGAGAACGGGGTTTCCCAGCAATAAGAAGAAAGGGGATCCTGTTCTCACTAATGGGTGAATTGGCAGGTTGGGCAAGCTCCCTGTCGGTCCATTCAGTTCTATAGGATCGACCGGAGATAGCCGAACAGTGGGGCACATTTACTTACCGGTCCCGTTGATGCCGCTGATCCGGAATGTCCGACGAGGATTCGGATATGCTGCGATTCAATAAGATCGTGCGTCCAATTTCCTTCATGTGTCGCTTCCCCCGCTGAGGTCCACCAGATTTCACCTTCCTCTTCCCCGTGCATGTGAGTGCTGATTTTGCGACACAATTTGGTTTTTAAATTCTGCGGTTTGTCCAAATCAGCTGGGTTGTCCGAAGTCCACGCCCCCCGATTTGTGTCGCATGCAAGCCGGCGGCGATGCGCCAAAAACCTGGGGCAATTCAGGGCAAAACGGAAAAAGTTGAGAAACCCGATGAAAATGCGGCGTTCGGACCCTTAGTAAATGTGTCCTACTGTGTTTATCAATCTTCAGACAATCTCATAGAATTAAATTGAGTAACAGGGCTGGGATTCCCACTCTTATAATTGCTGGGGTCCAATTCTCATGGTCGGTGAGGGACCCAGTTGTCCTACCTTCGCCATTTATTAAGTTATCCCTTATCCTGTGGATTGGGAATAACTTCCTAAGTTTGGAAAACCTCTTCAACCACCATTCCATAAGGACATGTTGGTGGTTTTATTTAATAACCCCCCCCCCCTCCCACTGACGGGTTCCCTTTAAGTCTAAAGAGTGCCATGCTGTGGCTTTATTATAAATTCTACTATTTGTAGATGTATCATTTACTATGATAGAACATCCAACTAAAAACCAATAAAGAAACTACCGTATAACATGGCACATAGAAACTATCAACTTCCAGAGACCCCTGCATGGCAAAACTGTCATGTTACACACAAATACATTCCTCACAAGACTGTTTTGCCTTTCAGATGGCCAGAAAAAGATAAGAGGATTTGTCCCCAGATTTCACAATATAAACTAATTTCTTTATGTATATTCTTTTTTTATAATAATAATAATAAGGTTAACACCAGCCCCAAAACCTCAGCCATTGGAGGTCTGGTTTCTATATTCAAATCTTCTCTAGGGTCTAACCAAAGCATGGAAGCCCCGAATAGCGGGTAAAAGAGCAGGGGAGTAAATAGCAGATGCTGGACCCCATAGAAGACTACTGAATGGGGCCCCCCTTCCCACTTAAAAATATACATATTTGTTGTAATACTCGCACATGCAAGTTATAATCACACATTTATACAATCATGCACACCATATATACACACATTACAGTACATACACACACCATACACCATATACACATACAGCATACTGTACAGGCAGTCCCCGGGTTACATACAAGATAGGGACTGTAGGTTTGTTCTTAAGTTGAATTTGTATGTAAGTAGAAACTGTATATTTTATCATTGTAGTTCCCGACAATTTTTTTTTTTTGCCCCAGTGACAATTGGAGTTTCAAATTTTTTTGCTGTAATAGGACCAAGAATTATCAATAAAGCTTCATTGCAGACAATTTTAAGCTGATTATTGCAGTCTGGGACTATTTTAAAGCATCCAGAGAGCTTCACCAGAGGTCACAGTGGGCAGAGGGGTCTGTCTGTAACTATGGGTTGTATGTAAGTCGGGTGTCCTTAAGTAGGGGACCGCCTGTATATACATCACATATGTGTTGTATACATAATATGCTGTACGGTGTGCAGCATATTATGTATATAATGATCCACACCCTTCACTCTCAGTGTGTCAGGTCAGATGACGGGGCACCCTACCACTGGGGGCCCCATAGCAGCTGCTATGGCTGCCACCACTGTAGTTATACCCCTGCATAAGAGGCGTCCATGGGGCGTCTCTTAGACTGTCTGATAATATACCAGACGAAAAAGTCCTACTTGCTGAACTTTTTAATCTGTCATTTTAATGGAGCCTGCAGCACATATGTAAACTGTGAGATGTAAAATTCAATAAGTCGGAGGTTTGGCCAAAGGGGATCATGGATATCATGGATATCGGCTTGGAAATGTGTTATTTTAAGAATTCATGGCACAATTATAGTCTAGTGTATAACAAAAACATCTTGAACCCTTTAAGACTTGGTATCTTGAGTATCTGACGTAACTAGGAGAGGCAGGGCCCCATAGCTGACTTCTGAATGGGACCCCATTTACCCCTTAAAAATATGCATACAGAACATACACAACATATATACATACATACAGCTATAACGCACATACATACGGTACCATATAAACCATACATCATATACACATAACAAATACACACATAGGGGCATATTTACCAGGGCCTCTGCGCCAAGTCAGTTATTATTGCTAGCACTTGCGACTATTTTGCCCTCTCCGCCACCTTCACAGCATATGTGAAAAGCTGTCTCTTTACGCGGCTGGGGTAGAATAAGCGGTGTGCAGGCGTCTGCTCCAATACATCAAGAGGTGGAAGCACTGGCGTATGATAAATATGCCCCATAGAGCATATTCACACTCAATACCCCAGATGCCCTGGCACTGTGGGCCCCATAGCAGCTGCTATGGCTGCTACCTCTGACCTGTATATCATACCCAAACTCACATATTCTCTGTATTAAGAGGTGAACAAGTATTCTGGATATACTAATCAGATCTGAGTCTAGATAAAGATTATACATAATACAGTATCACCATTCTTAATAAATAGAGAGTGGGTTTAGTCTGCATCACTTTCACATTTAGTACATAATAAGTCACGCACAAACATCTTATTACAGTAGAACTGATCAAAGAGAAGTGAGTTTTGCGGCAGAAAAGTTCATCAATTGGAGAGCAGAGTTTTCTTGTATATTAAAAGCATGGATTATTACATAATAATGTGCAGGTTGACTTTTATAACATATGACTGCACGGTATGAGGGTTATCAGATCTGAAAACGCTACAAAACAAGGTAAAACAAGGTAAGCAAATACAAGAGTTCTAATGAACGATGATCAGGTGGCTGAGGTCCGAAAAGCTAGAAAGTAGGGGAAAGTTTTTAATTCTCTGGACAAATCTTTTAGGATGTTTTCCCTTTAACACAATCTATGATTGTGACTAATTCTGGGAACCCCCAATTATCAAAAAGTGGTCCCCATATGTGTTGGTACAATAACAGAATAACTTTTCCATATACAGACCTCCAGTCCTACAAAAGTGAATAGGGTGTTGGTGGGGCTTCTACTCTACTGCTTCATTTACATCAAAATCTTAGGGACTCTCCAATGATCACGGTACAGTGGTCCCCCTTATGTGATGCACTGTTCCATATGAAGACCTTGTTCAGTACATCTAATACATTACATCTAATTCTAGTCCTTGTGATCATTAGGGGGTCCTGGACAAGAGTTTATGTGGGGACCCCCAAATGATTACAAGAATAGTGGTCCACATTATGTGGTACACTGTTACATATACAGACCTAAATCAGTCCTATATAAGTGCATTTACTCCTAGTTTTTGTAATAACTAGAGAGTCCTGGACAA
This sequence comes from Engystomops pustulosus, assembly GCA_019512145.1. Lineage (NCBI taxonomy): Eukaryota > Metazoa > Chordata > Amphibia > Anura > Leptodactylidae > Engystomops > Engystomops pustulosus. The sequence goes on along the minus strand of CM033647.1, from coordinate 144,204,352 downwards.
GTGTTTTTAGTGGGGACCCCCAAATAATTGCAAGAATGGTTGTCCCCATCATGTGATACACTTTTCTGTATACAGACCTAAATCTGTCCTATATAAGTGCATCGACTCCTAGTTCTTGTGATTATTAGGGGGTCCTGGAAAAGTGTTTTAGTGGGAACCCCCAATTGATCGCAAGAAAGGTGGTCCCCATTATGTGATCACTGTTGCATATACAGACCGAATTTTTGTCCTATATAAGTGCGTCTACTCCTAGTTGTTGTGATTATTGGGGGTCCTGGACAATTGTTTTAGTGGGGACCCCCAAATGATTGCAAGAATGCTGGTTCCCATTATGTTATACACTGTTCCGCATACAGACCTAAATCTGTCCTATATAAGTTTGTCTACTCTTAGTTTTTGCAATTACTAGGGGGTCCTGGACAAGTGTTTTAGTGGGAACCCCCAATTGATCGCAAGAATGGTTGTCCCCATTATGTGATACACTGTTCCGTATAAAGACCTTAATAAAGACCTCCATCAGTCCTATACAAGTGTGTCTACCCTTAGTTCTTGTGATTATTGGGGGTCCTGGACAAGTGTATTAGTGGTTACCCCCAAATGATCAGAAGAAAGGTGGTCCCCATTATATTCCGTAAACAGACCTTAATAAAGACCTCCATCAGTCCTATACAAGTGTGTCTACCCTTAGTTCTTGTGATTATTGGGGGTCCTGGGCAAGTGTTTTAGTGGGTACCCCCAAATGATCAGAAGAAAGGTGGTCCCCATTATATTCCGTAAACAGACCTTAATACAAACCTCCATCAGTCCTATACAAATGCTACTCCTAGTTCTTGTGATTATTGAGAGTCCTGGACTAGTGTTTAGCATGGAATTTCTTTGGGGCATTCTATATAAATAATTCTGATACTTTAGTGTTAGGTCATAACTGTAGACAGTCCCTTGACATACAAGGTAGTATATCAGATTATATATAAAACAGCCGAGAGCTGTTACACTCCACACACTGATAACGATGAGTTGTACTAAATGACAAACTCAGCTCTGCTACATCTACCTGAATTCAGAACACAGTAATCACTGTAAATCATAAAGTGACACTTACCGGAGCCAGGATACAATGTAATAAGACAGAAAGCCATAGGATAGAGCTGCCCATCACATAGTCCATGATACTGGATGGATAATCCTAAATCTTGCAGGGCGATTGTCTCGGTGGCGTCCCGTCGAGGCAGAGTCATTCACGGTCTGTTCAATAGAGAGGGACAAGGACACAGAGCTATGAGAAAAGCTGGGACATAGTTATTTAAAGGGTCCTGCCACCCCCCCATGACTATGTAAACTCTCACAAAGCAAACACAACATTCCTTGTCCAGAAGAAAATAGTCCCAATTACCAGGATTTGCATGTGACATAGAAGAATGTGTAGGGATTGCGCCGGTCTCCTCTCATTCTGTATCCTCCCCTTTGTCTCTGTAACATATAGTGAGACCCTGACTCTTCACACAGAAAGGTAGGATAGATAGACAGATAAGTGGAGGGTGGTGAAGAGGAGGTGCTGGAGGGAGGGGAAGATTAGGCACATCCACAGATAAAACAAGAGAGATTTTAGGTGCTGTGGATGAGTAGAGGGAGAGCTGAGCGAGCACCCACACTCAGTCCAGGAATAGACAGCGCAGCAGATTCTGAGTGACTCCTAATATGCACGTATCTAACAATCATTACTGCGGAAGGAGTTAATCACTCAGCTTTTCACTTACCGTATACAATATTCATCACAAGTCAATGTCCACGTATCGCGGATTATATGTACAAAAGAATAAGTCAACATAAAAAGTTGCGTAAACTCCTAAATCCTTTGCATTAAATCTATTCTCCTGTCACGGAGCTGAAATCCCCCAGCATCCCTTGCTGGCTCAATCTCTATATAAACAGAACAGAACTGTTTTGGGTGATTCGGATTCTGGGTGTTGTCTTTACAACTCAAGTGGACTCGAGTATGTTGGTCAAACCTCTTGACAAGTAAGAACACAAAGGGGTACACATAGATACCAAATAAAAGCCTCATTTCCTCCATACAGTGTATTAAAGGGAGTCTCCTTGAAGTTTTGGCCATAAAATGCTGCAGTGTTAGGTGTTGGTCCTGGACATCACTGTAACCATACCCTTGTGTGTGTTGTTAGTAGCAGCTGGATTGTGGAGAATTAATTTATATTCCAGGATTGTAGCTGGATTTGGAGGACTCTGGGTCCAGATTGTGTGAGATCTCTTCACTCCACACAGCACAGATCCCCCTTCTGCTGTAGCAGGCTTCTATTTGAGTACTACAGCAGAAGAAGAGCTGAGGGTTGGAGCTCTGCTTTGTTCAGTTAAAGGAAATCTACCATCATGATAAGCCAGGTACATTTACTCATAGATCCAGACACTGGGACTGTGGTAATAACATTTTGCTAATGAGTTAGAAAGATCTAGGGGTGTTGTCCCCCTTGCTCCCTCTGCACTTCCCCCTCCCTCTGCCTCATGTAATCTCACAGCATGGAGGGACTCTGCTACTGCCCCCAGAGCCATTCTGGCTCATTAACATATTTTTTTAAGTTGATTTTAGAAGGAAGGAGGCCATGGATTGCAAATATAGGAAGATTACCACAGTCACGGTGCCCGGATCTATGAGTAATTGTTCCTGGTTTATCATGATGGATTTTGGTGGTTGATTACATTTATTGTGTTATAGACTTTTTTTTAAACCTTTCTGTAAAAGGGGTGGAGCATTGTGGGGCCCATAGCGGGTGTGAAAATTGCCACGGCTTCAGGTAGCAAAAAAACTGCTGTATTCACCCACGGCGTCTTCTCCTCTTCCAGCCCAGAAAAGGAGAAGGTGGAGCCGCGGGGAGAGAAAGCCAAAGGTGAGTATAGCGTTTTTTTTTCAATGGGCTTTTATGTGTACATTTCTGTAAAGGTAGAGGGGGGGGGGGCTCTGCAGTGGACATTTCATTAAAGGAGGCTCTGCAAAGGACATTTCATTTAAGGGGGCTCTGCTGTGGGCATTTTTTTTAAAAGGGGCTCTGCTGTGGGCATTACTTTTAAGGGAACCTGTCACCAGGGAGCTCATTTTCACTAAAGACAGGTTGCAGAAACCCATCACACCTGCAATGCACATATGTCTTTCTGCCTTTTCTAAGCATTTGCATTTCAATATAATTGTGTGTTATAACTTACCTTGCACCCTGACAAAATCCTGGGGTAGTCACAGGGGCTGGACTTTGGTTTGGATGCATTTAAAAAAACAACATGTGAATGTTACTCACTCCTCAAATCTTTGCCCCCACCTGTGTGATCCTGTACAGCTCCTCCCTCCTGCTCCTTCTCAGAGGCCACAGCCTGGTGAGATGGCATCAGTGGGGGAGGGACAAGCTGTACAGGAGCACAAATATGGAGGCAGCCTGCAGCTCAGACAAGTCACATGTCATTTTTTGAAATGCTTCCAAACCAAAACCCAACCCCTGGGACTACCCAGGATTTTGTCAGGGTGCAAGAGTAAGTTATAACACACAATTATATTGTAATGCAAATGCTTAGAAAAGGCTGAGAGGCATTTTTGCACTGCAGGTGTCATGGGCTTTTACAATCTGTCTTTAGTGAAAATGAGGTCCCTGGTGACAGGTTCCCTTTAAAGGGGGCTCTACAGTAGACATTTAATTAAAGGGGGCACTGCAGTGGCCATTTCCTTAAAGGGAGAGATCTGCTGTGGACATTTCTGTAAAGGGGCGGGGGGGCTCTGCTGTGCACATTTATGTAAAGGGGGCTCTGCTGTAGACATTTCTGTAATGGGTGGTTCTCCTGTGGACATTTCATTAAAGGGGGGCTAGTGTGGGCTACTGTGGTGTTTTTGGGCCGTGGAGATTAGGCCTGGGGGCACAAGATTGGTTTGGATGCTGGTGGGGCCCTAGTCAACAGCCCAGGGCCCAAGGGATAACTTAATCCGCCACTTTCCTCACCCCCTTGTACACATGCAGACTCAGCTTGGTCAAGTATCCATGTGTTCTGAATAGAGAAAAGGGGAGACACAACTGCTAGCCATCCCTGACAGCTTATCTCCCTAAGAACAAAAGGATTGGAAATATTTAAAGCATACCTAACATTTTTACACAACTTTGCATAAATCAGACATCCAGTGTGTGTACATGAGGAATAACACAGTTTCTGCCCCTTATGTGACTAGTAATGTTTATTTTTGAGTAGGTCTATTCTCTACGCAAGGTGGATGAATGGCGCCGGCTTTCACGCGACGGAAATCGGGGGGTGTGGCCGTTGGAAAACCCAACGGATTCGGCAAAACTGCGGAATTTTTTAAAAAAATGTGTCGCTTGACACGCACTTACCTGCACCAGGAATAGGATCGTGAACTTCAGTGAACTCCGACGGACTTCAGCGCAGCAGCGACACCTGGTGGACATCGGGCGCACTACCTTAGTGAATCCCGGCAGAACCCAAATCCTCCTCTGAGAACGCGCCGCTGGATCGTGACAGGACCGGGTAAGAAAATCTGCCCCAATGTTTCTTGTAATCCCTTGTACTGTTGAATTGGGCAAAGTTTGTTGAAATGTTAGAGACTAATTAAATCCAAAGGGCCAAAATCTTCCTTTTAAGGAAAAGTCAGGAGATCTTTTGCATAGTTAAAACACTTAAATAAAAGAAAATAAAGTTTCATGTCACCACATTTCAAGATTATAATAATAATATAATTTCATTATTTAATTTAGGCTTGTTTTTTGAAGCGCATTTCATCGATAAAATTTCATCAGTGGGAGCAAAAATTACATCAACATAAAATCCAGACAGTGTTATTTTGTTTTTGCTCTGATACTTCATTTCCCCCAAATCACAACTCCCCATTAAATTTAAACCAAAGTTGGAGTAAGTATGACATAACTATCATGTCCAAATATAACCTTGTTCATAGAATACCCAATAGACTAACCACATAATACCATTGGAAGTTAATACATAAATAATACCGCCATACCATTCACAAATCTTACATCTACATAATCACGTTATACCACCATACAGTGCCCAAAGCCCATGGCATCATTAAGCAATGTGACAATGTGAGGAATGTAGGAATGCAACCAGGTCTGTAAAATAATGGGGGAGGGTAGTCCAGTCATAAGTAAATAGGGAATTTTAGTGGTGAACCCCAGAGCTGAGGTAAGGATATTGGGAAAGCACAGTCCCAACATACACAGTCCATGTCATTACTTCATCACAATCTGCATAAAAAGTTTAATCCTAAAGTGTAGGACAGTGGGGGTCATTTACTAAGGGCCCGATTCGCGTTTTCCCGACGTGTTACCCGAATATTTCCGATTTAACCCGATTTTCTTTTTTTTTGGCGCACGCGATCGGATTGTGACGCAACGGAAATCGGGGGCCGTGGCCGAACGAAAACCCGATGGAATCGGAAAAAACGCCGCATTTAAAAAAAAAAAAGTGTTGCGAAACTTGCACTTACATTCACTAGGAATAGGCCGGTGAACTTGAGTGCATTTCGCCGGACTTCAGCGCAGAAACGCCACCTGGTGGACGTCGGAGGAACTACCTTAGTGAAACCCGGCCGGACCCGAATCCACCTCAGAGAAGGCGCCGCTGGATCGCGAATGGACCGGGTAAGTAAATCTGCCCCATGGAGTCTGGAGCATTGATCTACCACTGAGTCCATTGTTAACTTAGTGGTAAAGATAAGAACTACAAGTATATCATAGAAGTGCTAAAATGTAAAAACCAGGATGACCATACTGAACGCACAGGTACAAACAGCTACAAAACATACTAACGCTACATTCACACGGCCATCGGGGAACATATATACGGCCGTCGAATATATACGTCGTATAGACATCCGCCATTGGCCGGCAATGGGCGCACAGAGCCGTACGGAGCGGTATGGAGCAGCAGAGAGCTGCTGTCATCTGGGAACAGGTAAGACCATTTAAGCTGCAGCACCTAAGACTAATTTGCATAATTTTAAAAAACTCATTTTCGGTGTAACTGTACCGTTCAGGATTATAATAAAAAAAAACCTCATAGAAGACGAAATGCTAAGGGGCATGTGAGAAGTACCATTGTGATGGTAGATGTCTTTTAAAGCTATTGTAACATCTGTGGTGGTGTTATCTTCTGTCCGTAGAGCGCGGCTGAGGCTGCTCCGATTATATCTTGCAGTCTTTCTTGAAGTGTGAACACAGGTTTAGGCTGGCTGGCTGTTTGGATTGATTTGAACCACACCCATTTATCTCCTGTAGAACTTCTCTGGTTCATTGATAGTTAATCCACTGTTATTGACAGGTTCTCCCTCTACTCACATTTTCCCATGTTCCCCTGTTTTGTCCAGATCTCAAAGTTCTGACCCAATAACTGGGGCCTGGACTCTGATATCACATAAGAGCTCTGACAACCCCTGGGAAAGGGTGTCTGGTAAAGATGTCTCTCAGTAAATTCCATATTGTCTTGTCATCCTGATCTCTGTTATTCTAACTTTTGGCACCTGTTTTGACTATCCTCAGCTCTTGTGATCTTGTAGTGTGTTTGTTCTCTTGGGTCTGACCGGGCTCTGCTGACTTCTATTATTTGCTTAGATAGTCCTGTCCTGCCTTTTGTTTTGCACTTTGACTCGGAAGGGAACATCTCCTAGTTGTCTCTTTACGCTTAGGGTATTCGAGGCAATCATGTAGGAACAGATGGGAAGTGGATGCAGCATCAGGGCTCACTGTCTCTGAATAGTCTGTTCCCAGAGTTAGCATTACAAGTAGATTCACATTTACAATTGAAATAGTTTTTAGAAGTTGTATCTAAATTTTTAAAAAATTGAGCACCTTTTCATATATTATTCTTTTCTTGTGTACAACTCCTGCAGAACTGAAGTCCTTTTCATTGAAGTCCTTTTACCGACTTGACTTTTAAGGATTATCTGTGCTGACATCGTAAGTTTTCTTCTTTGTTGAGGAAGGGTGACAAATATTTTTGTAATTCAGTTACACAATTTACATAAAATATAGAATGAATGGGGCATATTTATCAGGACCTCATCAGTGGTGTAGAAGCCCTGGAATAATCACAAATGCTAGCTTATTGCTAGTACTTGCAATTTTTTGCCCCAATCTGCCACTTACACGCCAGTGGGGCATGAATGGGGGGGGGGCCAGCTGAGCGGAGGGCCTGGCCAGCCGGAGTGAAAAGTCGCAAGTTGCGTTCATTTCTACGCCAGGCCCTGCTGAAGCTTCTTGATGTATCAATGAATCAACTGTGTCTGGAGTGTTCCTTTCTAATTAACAGCATTAGCAAACCACCATAGCGAGAGGAACACATAAGAACGAGTGTATGTTAGAAAGAATCTGGGATTGAGCAAAGGAAAGTGAGAATAAGTGAAAGATCAGACTACACAGGCTTTGGTTGTAGTCTGTTACTATGGTAACACAGAAGTTGACATAGAAACAAATTTTGAGCAATTTCTAATTAAGTCTTTTTTGCAAAGGTCCCTCCTATTGTTGCAAATGACTGTTTGTTCTCTGTAATGTAGTATTTTATTTGTATATGTCCCCTATGATTTGTAAAGGGCTACAGAATATGATGGCGCTATGTAAATAAATATTATTATTAAGTGGTCAATTCTTTTTTTTCTATGCAAAATACAAACAAAAAAAAACAATACAAACCCATAAAGGTTATATAGAAGGAAATCCTAATATTAAAACTATTCCAAAGGAGTGACTACAGGGAATGCAAATTTGGCACTGACAACATCTAAATCCCACAGCCAGTTGTCACACGTCTGTCCTATTGAAGCACGGTAGAAGCATATTGTGATTCATATACTAGTCACCAGCACATATTTCTGTAGAAGAGCTATGATCCACAAGTCATGCTGTATTCAAGTAGCAAGATAGGGATCATATGCAGGTCGAGGCTTCATCCACCACAATTGTGCACCTGGATCTTGATGATCTTGGATGTTCTCGACTTGTTTCATGATGAAAACAGTCCTGAAGTTAGGGTGAAGACAAGAGGTAATCATGGACTGTAGCGTAACAAGACTCCATAAAGCCTAAATCTTCATTGCTGTCATCAACTAAAGCTATGTAAAAATAAACTTCACAAGTAAAATGTAAATATGTACCTGCAGTAAATATAGTCAAATATACCAGCATTGAATATACCACACACATAAATACATACCAAAAATGAATACACTTCATACAGAAATATATATTGTCTTAGGCTTCATTCACATGCCCTTGTGCTCGCCCAGACCGGATCCCGGGCAACCACAGGGGTGGGAGGAGGAGGTGGAAAGGGTGTGCATAGGCAAACGAGCGTCTGAGCCGCATACCTGTAAGAGTATAGGACAAGTCCTTTACTTTACAGCCACGGTGTGGTGATGCACCATGTGCTCACCACCTCGTGTCTGGCAACCATAGAGGTCTATGGGGGCAGTGATCTGGTCGTAAATCATGAGACCAGATCACGGCCCCCAGTACGACCATGTGAATGAGGCCTTACAAGATCTAGAGACCCACAAACTGCAGTCTAAGGCAACAGGTTGCATGGCAGATGCAGGCCCTCTACACCATCAACCGTACTGTTTTGACTCTGTTTAGAAACTGAATTAAAGCGCATGGGTGAGAGACATGACCCGATAACATATCTGCTTTCATGGAAACACATGAGATCAGTAACCAGCATGCAGTGTCTTGTATTGTTTAAATGCAAGACATCGGGTGCTGGTTACCCATTACATGCGTTTCCATAGAAACACATATTAAATCAGGCCCCTGTGCACTTTGATTCCAGGTCTAAGGCTACATTCACACTAACGTGTGCCCGCCGTGCTACATCAGAGCACGGGATAGGATGGAGGTGGGAACTCTGCTCGCCCCGCCCCTCTTCATTGAGACATGTCCTATCTTTTCCCAGGTATGGAACGGTACGGTGTGGCACATGTGCTGCACTTACCGTTCCACATCGTGCCATGCGCCCATTGCCGGCCTATGGGAGACGTATATGTGGCGGCCATATATATATCCCCCAACGGTTGTGTGAATGTAGCCTAAATGGGATCAAATCGCTATGTGTGAACGCACCCTGAGGGTGGGTCACACATTGGGGCAGATTTACTTACCCGGTCCATTCGCGATCCAGCAGTGTGTTCTCTGCGGTGGATTGGGGTCCGGCCAGGATTCACTAAGGTAGTTCCTCCGCCGTCCACCAGGTGGCGCTGCTGCGCTGAAGTTCCCCGAGGCCCGCCGGATAGCACTGAACTTCACCGGCCTATTCCTAGTGTAGGTAAGCGCGAGTCCCGCAAAACTTTTTTTTTTTTTTAAATGCGGCGGTTTTTCCGAATCCGTCAGATTTTCGTTCGGCCACGCCCCCCATTTCCGTCGCGTGCATGCCAGCGCCGATGCGCCACAATCCGATCGCGTGCGCCAAAATCCCGGGGCAATACAGGGAAAATCAGCGCAAATCAGAAATATTCGGGTAACACGCCGGAAAAACACGAATTGGGCCCTTAGTAAATGACCCCCATTGTAGTTAAAACTGTGTCACTATCACTTTTGAGGTGGATTTAGGTGCTGTTTTTGTTAATTTAACAGGTGATAGACATGAACTGAACACTAAAATTTGAGATTGTTTGCAAAATTTACAATCCACATAGACCTCGGACTATAAATGTGGCCAGAGGTTCCTCCATCGGATTCCAAAACAGGTTTTGCTATATACTACTAGCGAGTGTTTTGGTATACATGTAGATCTGGATAACATGTGTTGATGGTCAAGACAGTCCCATCTGACTCCACTTATAGCTGTGAGTTGAGACATCATGTAGCTTAATTGTTATTAGGACTGTCCTGTGATTGTTACTGTAGCCCTGTATACATGTGTGAATGCACTGATGCGCAACAGATGTACGCTGTATATCTACAGTATCACATAATATACGAGGTGATCAATGCACCACATCCTAATTTATTATTTTATCAAAAAGGGAGATTTGCTTCTTGCTCATCTTCTCTGTGTGTCCCGGGAGATTAGCTATTGGTGCTCTCTTCCTCCTCTTTACAGCTCTGGGACAGGTGGTAAGATAACTGGCTGGAGTATGAGCCTCCCTGACCACAGTATAACATAGGGATTGTGAGAGAAGATCTCACCACCTCCAGCTCTTCGCCTCCTATAATTTGTTGCGCTCCCTCTGTTTCAGACTCCACAGTGCTGTTAGTTATGGCATCTTATGTGTTTATAAGGGTTTATTCATTATTAAAGTAACACTATATATATATGTATAGGGGGCACTGTTAAAGTGTACACTTATTGAGGGTGTAGTATATACTGTATCTAAAATCATTAGTGTAAATGGTTATATGTAAGTTTATTCAGGATACTATGTACTGAGCTTGGTTCTGGTGACTTATTTCTGTATGTTGCCTGGTTCTGGTGCTATATTAAGTATGGAGCTTAGTTGTGGTGCTTTATTTATGTGCGAATCCATACATTTATGGATTCTGGTGCTGCATTTATAAGCGGAGTTTGATTCTAGTACTTTATTTGTATGCAGAGGTCAGTTCTGGTGCTGTATTTATGTATGGATTAGGCTTGGTTTTGGTGCTGTATTTATATAAGGAGCTTGGTCCTAGTGCTTTATTTGTATGCAGAGCTCAGTTCTGGTGCTGTATATATGTATGGATAAGGCTCTGGTTCTGGTGCTGCATTTATCAACGGAGCTTGATCCTTTTGCTTTATTTGTATGCAGAGCGAAATTTTGGTGCTGTATTTATGTATGAATTGGGCTTGGTTCTGGTGCTGTATTTATGTTTGGAGCCTATAGACTATACAGGAATTTTTTAAGAACAACAGATCCGCTTGAAGCCAAATTATTTCCCTGTACAGTGGGTTCACAACCTGGAAGGTAACCCATGTGACATATTAGCTGGGTGTACATTTTTGGCTATGGTTGAATAACAGAGGTGTAGCCTGAAACTACTACTCTCCAAAATGAATACTTTGGGCTGCTTCAGACATGACAGCCTATGAATGATGCAACGTGTTCCCCCTGCAATAGGCACCCCATGACTTAGATGACTCCGGACAAAGCTGTTAGTAACTCTTTTATTAAACTTCTCATATTTTCCGTCTGTTACTATAGGGAGGTGTGACAATCGACACGAAAAAAAAGGACAGACGACAAAGTGGTTAGCAGCTGACAGTATAAGCCGGATGTTTGTGCCCCGGGTCAAGTCAGCACATATAGAATTAATAGCATCTGTCTGACATCTGCGGCCGCACTCACTCATTGTTAGCGGATGATCCTTTTGTGATTTGAGATTAAAGGAGTCAACACTCAGGGAACATACGTGCAAATCCGTGCTCAGCTTTAATGGTGCACAAAGGATGTATCATTATATACATCCATTATAAGCAGCATAAGGGAGATCTTAAGAAGATAGAAGAGCTACAGAAGAAGTTCTAAGAAGTAAAGCAACAAAACATCTTTGGTGAAAGATTTACTGCGAGGCTGATAGGAACATCTGAGATCGGGGCCTGCATTGTGTGGACTACATGTCAAACTTCTAAGAAGCCGTATGCCGTAATACTGTAAATACGGTAAACTTGGAAGACATTTGTCAGTGAGCGGGTAAGATGCGCACAATATGGTGGTGGGCGAGGATATTACTAATCAGTAATGAAATGTGTACACCAGTTGTTGTAACTTAGGATAATTTAGGAATAGCAATGGAGATGAGTGGACTTGATGTCAACGTTCAGGTTCGGCCACCCGACCCGGATGTAGTGCCGGACTGGTGGCTGAACGGCCAATCCAGCAAATTAAAGTCCCTACCAACTAGCCATTGCTATGTTAGGCCAGGGAGAGTTCCCCTGGCTCAGGGTCGGCTCCAGGTGTCAGTAGGCCCCTGGGCGACAGCGCCTCAGTGGGCCCCATTGTACTGAACTCACATGGCGGCATTAGAAATTCAGTAACTGAAATAGTCTCCTGTCCTAAAATAACAGCCCCTCATGGTTATTTTATAGAAGCCCCCCTCATCCCCTAAGGATTCATTAGATACAGGCCCCTCACCCCCCATGGATTCCTTATGTACAACTTTATGTGGGCCCCCTCCCCAGCAGCTCTAGGCCCTGGCACTTGCCCAGGTATACCCAGTGCTGGCGCCGGCCCTTCACTGGCCAATCATAGCCATGGCTAGTAGCTAGAGGCATTCAGTTGCCAGATTGGCTGTTTAGCCACCAATGCAGCAATATGTCCGGGTTGGTTGGCTGAACCTGAACGCCGACATCAGGTTCACTAATTTCTACTCAGCAATTAATCCTTAAAAAGGTTTTCCAGTACGCTAAAATTGTCTTGAAAGAGAGTTTACTGTTGCCGAGTAACATAGTTGAAATAAGACTTGATATAACGAGCCGTGCACCTGTGTGACATCACATGACCAGGGGTCACATGACCAGGGATATAACGAGCCATACTCCTGTGTGACATCACGTGACCAGGGACAGATTTTTAGTAATGAATGAAACTTCCTGTTAAATCCCAACAAGAAGAGAAACCTGTGGGGAATTGATACAGATAGTATATGGGAAAATAATGTTTCATTACACCAGTGATATCAATTATTTGCTGAAAGTGACAAGAAATCTAAGCACAGGGGATATGGGTTGCAGACTGGGACTGCAGTGCCTAAATCAGAAACATCATTTTTATATATTTGACACGCAATCAATCATCTAAGCAAACTACACAGAAAAATTGGACTGTGAAAAAAATTGGTCTTTTAATGGTCTTCTGGGGAGATTTCATTGTATGTTCTCTCCATGTTTGTGTGGGTTTCCTCCGGTTTCCTCCCACACTCCAAAAACATACTGGCAGGTTGTTTAGAGTGTGAGCCTCATGGGGACAGGTACTGATTGGCAGAATCTGTGAGCGTTAAATAAATAATAATTATTATTGTATAGTTCTCTGCCTGTATAGTCATATTTTAGGATTGCACTATGGATTTGTATAGCGAAATAATCTCTGGCACTTCATGCTGTAGATTAGACCATTTCCTTTATACTGATAATGTAAAAGAGGTTAAAGGGGTCTGCAGCGAGGTGTTAGCTAATAGGTCTGACGTGTAGACGCTGGAATTCACGGAAGTGCCGTCTCCTTCTGGAGAGCTCTCGGTTCTGGCACCTTGCATTGTACCGTGTGATGCACTTTTCCAGATGTTATATGTTTTGTATGTACTGTATATTATTTGGGTTATTGTGAGACTTTATGACTCATCCGGATGTTACACAGGCAGGACATAAAACACTAAAAAGGTATTTTCTCATTGAAAAAATTGATAAATCATTAAATAATCAAATAAAAAAATGTTGAACAATATTAAAATGGTATCAACTTTTGAATATAAAATATAGTATTCCCCTTAAATCACATGAATTACACAGAAAAAGAAATGCTGTTAGTAGAAAAATTTTTAATGTGACACAATTAAAAAAATGTGAATTTCATGATCTTGAAATATTCCACTTTGAATAGGAGAGCGAATGGCATATTTATGTTTTCTGTTGCTTCCATTACAGAAATGCTGTACAGATTGGAGCACAGTCAGCAGAGTCACCTCATTATCACTAGACACTTTCAGTTCTAGATTTCTTTACTTCTTAGCACATGGTTTGATTAGATTATGTATATAGATCAAATTAATCCACCTTTTTGTAGGCTTGGACCTAAGAGAGTTATGCTTCTTATATTTTGTTAGTGATGTAGTGATGGGTCAGTGTTATCTATATAGAGGTCATTGTAAAGGGAGGGGGAGGCGATAAGCTGTGACATCATCTATTTTCAGTAGTGATGTAATGATGGGTCAGTGTTATCTATATAGAGGACATTGTACAGGAGGAGGAGGAGGAGGAGATAAGCTGTGACATCATCTATTGTCAGTAGTGATGTAATGATGGGTCAGTGTTATCTATATAGAGGTCATTGTACAGGGAGGGGGAGGAGATAAGCTGTGACATCATCTATTGTCAGTAGTGATGTAATGATGGGTCAGTGTTATCTATATAGAGGTCATTGTACAGGGAGGAGGAGGAGATAAGCTGTGACATCATCTATTGTCAGTAGTGGAAAAGGCAAGCGGGCAGCACTCCGTGGAAAAAAGTTTTTTTTAATTTCACAAGTGGATACAGCGACGTTTCGGCTGACTCTATGCAGCCATTCTCAAATCTCATGTCAGTAGTGATGTAATGATGGTCAGTATTATCTACTACATTTGATGAAGTTGTTGATTGAAACAATCACTGAAAGGGTTAAAATAGATGTCATATCACAGCAGTTGTCACTGGCATTTTATGGGTACCTCATACATAGAGACAAAGCAAGTCTGTGGAATGTGAAACATGTGCTCCATCCTTGGAATGTACTAAGAACCAAACGGTACTTAGCCAGAACTATTTTAAATGACCTCACCATCGATATTTACAGTACACTTCAGGGTAAAATCGATTGTGAGGACATATACCTGTAATCGCTGCTATTCAATTTGCGTGATTTTGAGTGTTCTAGATCAACAACTTATACTTAAATTGATTACCATTTGTGTGATTATTAACTGCATTGTTATTAATACAGTCCTGTGATGTCCTTATTCCTACCTGAAGGGAATGTGTCACAAAGAAAATTGTGTAATCAGCTTGTATTCTAGCAAATTGTAAAGTGTCCTATCTGCAGGCAGCATGCTATATAGCGGGAGAAGCCGAGTAGATTGTATATAGTGTCCTATCTGCAGGAAGCATGTTATAGAACAGAGAGAGTTGAATAGATTGTACAATCTGCTCAGCTCTCCTGCTCTATAACATTGATACTGCAGATAGGACAAATCATACAATCTGCACAGCTCCTCTTGCTCTATAACATGCTGCCTGACTAGGAAGCACACTATATAACAATCTGTTAACTCCTCCTGCTCTATACATTCTTCCTGCAGATAGGACACTACCTATAATCTGCCTCCGCTCCTCCTCTCTATACATGGACCTGCAGATAGGACACATATTCAATCTGCTCAGCTTCCCTGCTCTAAATGCCTGCCTGCAGAATTACAATCCATTTCATGGCGAGAGCTTCCCCTATACACTGCATTCCAACAATATCAGAAAAACTGGAACCACAATTCATTACATCCGCAGGTAAAATTCAGTAATTTGCTGAGTTACTTTGCACACACTTCTCACACTTTTATCTTTATAGATTTTTAGTACAACATTTTATCAACCGGTTTTTATGATATCATGGGAAGAGAAATGATTGTGGTAACTCGTATGGTAATAGTGGAACATATTTGAGAACATGTTGATTGTATTGGGACAGTGTATCAAAAAAAAGGGGGGAGGAGGGGCGCTGGAGTGTTCAATGGGAGGGGCTTTACCTATTTACTATAGATGAAGGCTATAGCGGCATGCTTCCTCATCTCCCATGATTTTCAGTAGAGGATGACTGCACGCATATGGAGACATTTCCATAATGTAACCCGACAATAGTGATAAAAAAAAATGGGGCAAATTTCCAGAAGTACGCACTTGGTGTATTGTGGCTCCATATTATAGATTGGGTTTTTATTAATCTTCTACATATTTTTCACAATTGACACCAAAGTATTTTTTTATAACTTTTATTATTCATATTTTTTCTTTATATAACTTGCCCAGCGCATCAGTGGGTGTAGCACAGAGCTGAGTGGAGGAGGGAGTGGGTTGAGCACTCTTACCCTCCCTATCCATGAAAGTTGGGCAAGATAGTGACTCGGCAAAATATGGACACAACGGCGCCAGATTGGTCATGGTGACATGTGTGCTACCGACGTGATAGGGTGGCTATTGACCAGTGATATGGTCAATTTTGCAGCCAGTCTTGGCCCCCATTACGGCCATGTGTATGAGGCCAAGGCCTGTGTGCTAATAAATTCGAAAAGTAATATGCAACATTTTGGCTTATTTGGGCCCAATCTGTGATGATAATGAACGAAAGGAGCCTGCTGGTGGGCCAGGGTGGCAATCTACCTTACAATGACATAATAGATGGTAACAAAATGATAACCTCCATGCCAAGTATTTGGTCTTCTTTCCTGTGGATAATATGATTCGCTCATTCCTAGTCTATAATGATATTTGATGGTTTAGCTCTTAAAACTATAGTAGAGAACACGTATACATAGTGTAGGAAAAACTATGTGTCCATTCTACACCACCAATACATGACCCCCCTGGTTACTACTTTTACTCTGGTCCAAGACACTAAAAGGAAACTACCATGAGGGATCGTACATCAGAGTAGATATCAATGGGTAGATCTCTTGCTTGTGCCCCTGATCTGTTAATTTAATAATCCTGGAACCTAAAGTTAATGTGACCATATTACTAAAATAATTACTAAAATAAAGTGCAAGAGGTAACTGGGAGCGGTACTAGCTGGCCGGGCACGGGAGCTAAGGCTACTCCACGGCCCTAGTAGCCTGTGAACATAATGACATATTACTAAAAGAAAGTTTTTTAAGTCGCAAAGGCTTACTGGGGGCGTGTACGAGCTGGCCCCCGGGGAACGGGCAGCTAAGGTACTCCACGCCCCACGTAGTCTCTGCACTTAATTACAATTACTAAAATAAAGTTTTTAAATGGGTAGGTTCACAGGATTTTACATTACAGATTAGGGCAGAGGCAGGGCGGAGGAATCTACCATATAGTGGGTCCTTAAAAAAAAAAAAAAAAACCCTTAAAACTTAAATCAAAAAATGTCCTCCCCCCTGCACAACAGGAGTACCCACGCGTTAAAGGACATACTACAACCAGGATGAAGGATTGCCAAACCAAGCACACTTACATACTGGTGTGTGTCCCCTCTGGCAAGTCTTTCATCTTTAGTTTCCTATGCCCTGGATTTAAAAAAAATAAATGATAAGGCTTTTAAAATATGCAAATGAGCTGAGGGGCTCTGTGCTCCATAGGTGTTAATGGAGCCTGACGCCCTCAGGATAAGTTTCATAATGTGTAAAAAACCGTTTTTTTTAAAAACAATGGCATAGAGCTTAAAGAAGAGTGGATCCTGCCAGAGGGGGACACACACCAGTATGTCAGTGTGCTTGGTTTACAATCTTTCATCCTGGTGGTAGTGTCTTTAAAAGGTGCATATTGCCCTACCGTATAAAATGTATAAGTTAAATGTTATAGCCACTAGCTACAGAAATAATGGATTACACAGAAGATGAAATTTTTTGCTCTTGTAGATGTAGAGGTAAGATTCGGGTTTCTCTCCGCATTGTTTCTTTCCCAGCACACAGCTGTGCACGCGGCGTCCTGTGACGTCATGGAGGAAGCTGATGAATAAAGGAAGGAAAATGACAAAATTGTGTGTTCTCCTCCTAATTTGTAGCACAACTGTTTACGTCTTACCCAGGTTTACGTGTATGAGTTGAGGCACCTGCTCCGCGTTCGTTACGACACTGGAGGGTCTTTTTTACAGCTAATCAAATATCCTGGGAATAAACAATATGGCTCAGGAAGATATCAGGACTTTGTTGGTCTCTAGTGCTGATCCCGGTCATGTCTTCCCACGTTTGTGCCATACTTGATATTCTGCCATATGTACTCTCATCTGTAAGGGTGTCACCTCGCGCAGAATACAGATGTTACTATCTGCCTTTACAAGACCGCACATTACACTGTTGACATATAAAAGCTGCATGTTACCTCCGCACCAGGCATAAAAAGGCGTTAACCATGCATTATATGTGAACTGAATTATCAATGGGGTTCACATATTACGCCTCGGTCCAAGCCTTCTGGTCCACATGGGAGTGGCCGAAGCTTGAGAAACTGTCTAGTAGTATATACAGCTGGCTGTACATGAATTGATGTGCCAAGTTAGACTGGGGACACACGGGACTGAATTGTTGCAGGTTAGAGTAGAGGAGGAGGAAACGCCGGGCGACAACCTACGGTGTGATTAAGGCTGAATTTCAGATGAAGATATGGGGGGCGTAGTACAGCCGAAGCTCCGGCATACATGTCCCCCTTAGACCGAATGGCCGCACAGAGCGACACGGCCGCCACCATCCGCCCTCTACACGGGGAAAAGATAGGAATGTCCTATTTTCCCGTGTACGGGCCGTATGAACTGCAAGTTCTTGGAGGGGAAGGGGAAGGGTCTTTTGCAAACTCAAAAGAGCATTGACATATGGTAACTATTACATATGTAAAATACAAACAAAAAGCGAGGTTTATACAAGAATTTTTTACGGTAGAATAGGATAGAAAAAAAAGTCAAATTAATTAATAGATAAAAACGATTACATATAATTATTAAATAATGGACAATAAAGGGAAAGCATATGGTGGGTGAGATAGGGTACGGTTATACGTAAATAAGGGGAAGAAATAAGAATAATAGGAGCTATAGTATAGTAATAGGGGGGTTAGGGCACATAAGAATCAAGAACTGTAAGATTGCTAGAGCTAATAGTAGAGTGTAGATCAGTTACTAATATATAGTGTTGTGCGCTGATACTAATATATATATATATAATTATGGCAGGGTAGGCTGAACCTGATGTAGAGATGGTGACCGGAACACTAGGATGATAAACAAGAGCGCAGACGGCATAATACTACTAAACAAGGGAAAATATCAACCGAATAAGCCTCACAGGAGTCTGGCAGCAGGATATAGTTAAACAAATAACAATCATAACAGCTGAGAGGCATATAACAAAATCACAAATGTGTTTAAGAAGATAGAGGGACAGGAGGAAAGGAAAATTTTAGAAAATTACAAACAGACTGGCAGCAGGGACTATGCAACGTGCTGCAGGCAAATTGGTGGAAATTTTGGGACGCCTTTTCAAGCGTCTTTTTTTGATATAGCCATATTGAAAACAGTACAAACTAGGTTACAAGCTGTTGTGCACATTTAGCGAAGAAGCGGGAACAAAATCAGGATGCAGAATAGGTATGGGGAAAATAAAAATAAAAAATACACTACCGGCCACTTATTAGGTACACGCATGCTAGAGTTAACGGGTTTGGACCCCCTTTTGCCTTCAGGAATGCTCAATTTCTTCATGGATAGATTCAAAAAGGTGGGAAGCATTCCTCAGAGATTTTGGGTTCCATATTGACAGAGCATTCCAACAGTTGCCGCAGAATTGCGGCTAACATCCATGATGCATCCTCTATTGGATGGATATGGTAACCTGTGGGGCCATTTTGGTAAGTGACCTCAATTGTCATGTTCAAAAAACCCGTCTGAGATGATTTCCAGCTGTGACATGGCCCGCTCTTCCTGTGTGAAAGTAGCCATCAGATGTTACAGGGTACATTGTGGCTCAAAAGGGATGAACATGGTCGCAACAATACTCAGGTAGGCTGTGGAGTTGCAAGATGCTCAATTGGTAAAAGGGCCCAAAGAGTGCCAAAAAAATATTCCCAACACCATGGGACACCACCACCACCAGCCTGGAACCGTTGCTATGTACAAGGCAGGTGGATCCATGCTTATGTTGTTGACGCAAAAGTTAAATAGATCCCTCCATCGAAGTCAACAGCAGAAATAGGAATCATTCAGACCAGGGCACGTTTTTCAATCTTCTAATGCCGTCCAATTCGATGCAGCTTGTGCAAAGAGCCTCAGTTTCCTGTTGCGAAGTAGAGTGGCACCGTGTGGTCTTTGCATGCTGTAGGGCCATCTGCTCAAAGTTCGACGTACTGTGCAGTTCAAGAGATGCCTTCGCCTATACTGGTTGTAAACGGGGTGAGCGATTTGAGTCCACTGTTGGCCTTGCATCAGGCTCGAACCAGTCGACCAGTTCTCTGACCCTGGCTTCAAAAAATGTTACCCCACAGAATGTCGCTACGGATGTTTTTTCTTTTCGGACATTCTCTGTAAACCCTAGAGCTGGTTGTGCGGAAAAATCCAGAGATCAGCAGGTTTGAATACTCAGACCAGCCATTCATGGCAACACAAAACCATGCCACGTTCAAAAGGCATAAGATCACCCCTTTCTTCCCATCTAGCGAGCCCTGCGGTTTTTGAACTGACAGGATGATTTGTCTTGAATGTCTTACATGCCTCAAATGCACTGAGTTGCGCATGTGATTGGGTAAGCACGATTAGAAATTAAGTGTAACGAGGAGCTGTTGGACAGGTGAACCTAATAACGTTTGGCCGGTGAGTGTATTTTACAGAGTCAGTCATTGAGGCCATAGGGCATAAGCATTTACAGAAGCAGTGAGTGGAGACTATAATCACAGGGACTCCATACTCACATGAAAGTATGGAAATGTCTTTACAAAATTTAACCTAGCCATTATTGTCTACTATTGTAATAGGCCCCAGGGTAAGTACAGACCTAACACTGCAAGCCATTACCTGCGGCTGAAGAACACAAGGGGGGAGGAAGCGAGAGGGTTATGATAGCGCATCATCCTCACACTCACTCCCTGTAGGCAGCTGCAGCAGCTATTGACAGAGTGCGAGGGGTCTGCTCAATTTTTTTTGGTGCGGAGGGTGACACTTGGCTCATTGCACAGGAATGGGTTTGTGATAAGCAACTCTATGGGGGCCACAATGATTGATGTGAGAGGATGGACCCTGAAACTAATCAGTGACAGTACATGTACGGGCCATGTATGACAGTTAGAGTGGCAGGCACAGCGCGCTCAGGCTTATTCGCAATTGGTAATGGACCCCTAACCAATCTGATACGAAAATAATATTTCTCAGTACCAAATATGATCCCAACCCCGAAAACATCTTGTCCTGCAAACTGCCTCCCTATGCTTGTGGGTAGTTATAAAAAATCCTCCACTAAGTTCTGATAACCCGCAACAAGCTCATTGTTTTTTTCAGCTGGACCTGTTTTATTTATAAGACTGAAAAAGTCACACATGCAGCTATGCGAAACGAAATGACACGTCATGCCAACTCAGATTTGACACGACTTCCACTTAGCGTGTGGGTGCACGGTGATTAAGTAGATACTAATGCTTTATTTAACAACAGAGAGACGCCTATAAATAGCCCTGTTTAAATCGAAGGTATTACACAAGTAACAAAGTGTACTGTTATACTGGAGACGTTCTGATTATTCTCCCCGGTGAAACTTGATGAAAGGTAGACTCGACTAGAGATGAAGCCCATCCGCCGAGTGCAAAAATGCTGCGAACCAACCGTCATATCAGGTAGTAGATATTGTGATGGCACAATGGACTGCGACAATTTTAAAATGCCACTGGTTCAGGATAGCAAATATAATTAGTTCATATGAAGAAAATTGGGGAGGCGCTCCAGGAACTCGAGGGTCAGCAACGTGCGGGACAAACACAGCGAGAAACTTAGTGTGCAAAGTTTACACGTACTCCAATGGTGTTTAGGAATGGTGACCAGAGAGAATTTATGAAATTCATATTAATCCTCCTTTCGAAAAACACCCTATAATTTATGTATTTGTATCCCCACAAAAAAATTATATTAGGACAGGCAATACATTTATAAATCTGACGGGGGAACATCCCTTCGCGGGACATGGACCTATTAGGAAATTGAGTCCTAAATCCATTTGTGACAAGGACGGGAGGCAAACACTGCCTTAATAGAACTGATTGATCATTGTAGCCAAATCATGGCCGCCGAAGCGTACCCTCACCATGTCCCAGGTAAGAATGTGGTTTTTCAGCCAGGGGTTCACAACCTTCATTGGTTTACTGGGTGCATTGTCATAATCTTTAGTTATATAGCCGCATCATATTCAGTAGCGCTTTAAGAATAGGGGGCAGTGTCCAATAAAATAAGACATTACAGGTCTAAACAATTCTATAGAACAAGGGAAGTATGCTACTGAGGGTGAAGGATGACACACTAGGTATAAGGGCTTTAGAATGTTCAATTCTGCTTATTCATAACAGCAATCAGCCGCCATGTTATATATAAGTCCAAAAGTCAATGTGATGAGAGGAGCCCTGGAGCTTATATCCAGTGTTTGCAGGATAACACACAGGAGGAGGACGAGGTAGTAAAGTTCTCTGCAGTGGAGTGCAGGGCGATACGAACCTGCCTAAAGACGACGGGTTTAGACTACGCTGAAACGTTGGAGGTCAGCTTCAAGGGTACACTAGTAAACAGACCTAGATCAAAAACAAACAGCACAACACCAAATTACTATCCCAAGAAATGTTAATTACCACCAGTACAGCAATAACTACGACCCAGAAACCAACTATTGCATTCAGACAATAACTACTAGAGTACAGTAAGGAGACCACAAAATCTGCCTTATAATATGGAAGACCCCAAAGTCACCCTAAATTGGTAGACCCCCTAAAATCTAGCAGACCCCCATGCACCATAATAGTTACTGAAGACTCTGGAGACCGTGTAATAAATGGAAACCCCTAGAAACCTTTGATAATACACAAGACCCTTAACAATATGGCGACCCCACAGACACTATTTTGATAATACCAGAGACCACCAAATAATACTAACAGAGCCACAAGGACCCTAATAATATTGATACATTTTCCAGGCTTACTCCTTCTTCATAACCGAATTAGGGTACTTCACATTGCCGTAATGGGAGGGTCCAGCCCCAAGTGGTCCCCATTGATGCCTATGACACCCGGCATTAACCATATTTCCTGGCTGCTCGTAATGATGGAGAGGGGAGGGGTGAGCAGCGCACAGCTGTATGTTCGACGGGATGGGGATACAGCTGGGAGAAATGCGGAATGAATGTACCTAAACTGGAGCCTCTTTACTCCTATAGCAACAACCTTAGGCTCTGGGGGGCCTGGATGTTCACACAACCGATTGTTATATTCAGATTTTCATTGGGAAATCTACAAATGCCCTATATTCCCACCAGATGCCACTTGAAAAATAATATAGAGCTGTCAGTACAAGTACATAATTTGGGTTTATCTTCCGAAGACGACCCTTCCTCCTGTCCTAGAGGGGAGAGCATCTCTGTTCGGACAGCTGTATTGTCTATGGATTTTATGGCATGTAGGAATTTTCTCCTGTAGAAGCAGCATGAGAAGGGTTGCGGCACAGTAGTATGGAGGGATATCTCATAGCACAGCAGTGTATGGAGTATCGCGAGCTTCAGTTACTGACTACAGAAGGAAAGGAAAACAGTGAGATTCAATGTGTGATTGTAATGTATGTAGTAAAAAGGTGATAAAGCCAAAAAATCCTCGACCCAATCTTTTGCAAGGAAGTCAGGACTTGCCACAGACATTAACAAGAGAGTTTATGTTTTTTTCCAAAATCATATGAATACTTAGTTTAGTCGCATAGCAGTGACAAAAGGATACTTAATGTTTATAAATTTTATTCAGCAGCTATACACAACATAGTCAGATACACTTATAAGGGAAAAAAAAAACCATGACACTTTGATCACAGTTTAGCCTCCCTCCATAACTTACTCTCCTCTTCTAGGTTTCGTCCATCTCATTTCTGATTATTCTAGCAAATTGTAAAGTGTCCTATCTGCAGGCAGCATGCTATAGAGCGGGAGAAGCCGGGTAGATTGTATATAGTGTCCTATCTGCAGGATGCATGTTATAGAACAGAGAGAGTTGAATAGATTGTACAATCTGCTCAGCTCCTCCTGCTCTATAACATGCTACCTGCAGAGTCTTATAACTATGATACTGAGATTTAGGACACAATAATACATCTGCCAACAGTCCTCTTGCTCTATAAACATGCTCCTGCAGATAGGACCTTAGCGATCAGTTTTGTCTATAGTACAAAATGTGCTATAGATATGAACTATTCATTGCTCGCTCCCCTGCTCTATAACATTCTTCTGCAATATGACAATACCTATAATCTGCTCACAGCTGCCTCCTGCCTCATACATGCTACCTGCAGATAGGACACTATATCAATCTGCTCAGCTCCCCCTGCTCATATGACTGCGCTTGCAAATCACAATCAATTTCATTGCGAGAGCTTCCCTTTAAACACTGCATTCCAACAATTCAGAAAAATTTGGAACCAACAATTCATTACATCCGTCAGGTAAAATTCGTAATTTGCGTGAGTTACGTGTGCAAACACTTCTCACACTTCTTATCTTTTATCAGATTTTATTTACAACTTTTATATCACCGGTGTTCTGATTATCATGGGAAATTGATGTGGTAACTCGTATGGCATATAGTGGAAACATATTTGCGAACATGTCGGATTGTATTGGACAAGGTTCAAAAAATGGGGAGGAGGGGCGCTGGAGTGTTCCAATGGGAGGGGGCTTAACTTATTTACTATAGATGAAGGCTAAGCGGCATTGATCACTATCTCCCATGATTTTCAGTAGAGCTGACTGCACTGCACGCATATGGAGACATTTCCATAAGTAACCCGACAATAGTGATAAAAGCAATGGGGCAAATCTCCCAGAAGTCACGCAGCTTGGCGTGTATTGTGGCTCCATATTATAATGGTTTATTACTTAATCTTCTACATAAATTTTTCACAATTTTGCACCAAAGTATTTTTTTATAAACTTTATATTTCATATTTTTCTTTTATTATAACTTGCCCAGGCCATCAACTGGTGTGTATAGCACAGAGCTGAGTGGAAGAGAGGAGGGGGTTGAGCATCCTTACCCCTCCCTAACCCATGAAGTTGGGCAGATGAATCCGGCCAAAAATATGGACACAACGGCGCCAGAAAAAAAATTGGGTGGTCATGGGTGACATTGTTTTGCTCACCCGCACCCGTGATAGGGTGCCTATTGACGGCAGTCGATCTGGTACCAAATTTTGCACCAGTTTGGCCCCCATTACGCCCATGTGTATGAGCCATAGGCCTGTGTCGCTAATTTAAATTCCGAAAAGTAATATGCAACATTTGGCTCTTTTGGAGCCATAAATTCCTGGATGATAATGAACGAAGGACCTTGCTGTGTGGCCAGGTGGCCACAGTAGCCTTACATATACATAATAGAGTTGGTAACAAAATGATAACCTTCCATGCCAAGGTAATTTGGTCATATTTCCTGTGATATATGATTCGCTCATTCCTAGAATCATAATGATATTTGAATGGTTTAGCTCTAAAACTATAGTAGAGAACACGTAATAATAGTGAGAACTATGTGTCCATTCCTACACCAAATACATGACCCCCCTGGTTACTCCTTTACTCTGGTTCCAAGACACTAAAAGGAAACTACCCATGAGAGGGACGTACATCAGAAGTAGATATAATGGGTAGATTCCTCTTGCCTTTGCCCCACTGATCTGTAATTAATAATCCTGGAACCTAAAGTAATGTACCCATATGACTAAAATAATTACTAAAATAAAGTGCAGAGGCTAATGGGACGGTACTAGCTGGCCGGGCACCGGGAGGGCTTAGGCTACTCCACGCCCTAGTAGCCTGGTACATAATTTGAAATATACTAAAAGAAAGTTTTTTAAGTGCAAAGGCTACTGGGGCGTGTACGAGCCGGTCCGGGCACGGGCGCTTAAGGCTACTCCAGCCCCAGTAGTCTCTGCCACTTAATTTACATATCACTAAAATAAAGTTGTAAATTGGTGTAGGTTCATAGGCATATTACATTACAGATTAGGGCAGAGGCAGGCAGTGAGGGAATTTACCATCATAGGTAGGGTTCCTTTGAAAAAAAAAAAAAAAAAAACCCTCAAAACTTAAATCAAAAAATGGCCTCCCCCCCGCACAAACAGGAGCCCCCTGCTTTAAAGGACATTACCACCAGGATGAAGGCTAATTGCCAAACCAAGCACACTACATACTGTGTGTGTCCCTCTGGCAGATTTCATCTTTAAGTTTCACTATGCCCTGATGTAAAAAATAAATAAGAGCTTTTTAATAATTTGCAAATGAGCTGAGGGGCTCTGTTGTCGCTAGGTGTTAATGGAGCCTGCCGCCCTCAGGATAAGTTTCGTAATTGTAAAACCTTTTTTTCTAAAAACAATGGCATAGAAGCTTTAAAGAAGAGTGGATCCTGCCAGAGTGGGCACACACCAGTATGTCAGTGTGCTTGGTTTACAATCTTTCATCCTGGTTGGTTAGATGTGTTCTTTAGTAAAAGGGGTGAAATTGCCTACCAATATAAAATGTTAAGTTGAAAGTTATAGCACTAGTACCAGATAATAATGGCATTACACAGAAGATGAAATTTTGTGCTCTCTGTAGATGGGGAGGTAAGATTCGGGTTTCCTTCCGGCATGTTTTTCCCAGCCACCAGCTGTGCACGCGGCGTCCTTGTGACGTATGGAGGAAGGCTGATGGGAATAAAGGAAAGGAAAATGACAAATTGTGTTCTCCTTATATTTGTAGCACACTGTTTACGTCTTTACCCAGGTTTACGGTATGCGTTGAGGCACCTGCTCCCGTTTTACGAATCTGGAGGGTCTTTTGACAGCTCATATCAACATCTGGCGAATAAACAATATGTCTCAGAAAGAATCGAACTTTGTTGCCCTTCTTAGTGCTGATCCCGTCATGTTCTTCCCACGTTTTTGTGCACATACATTGATATTCGGCCATACATAGTACTCTATTTGTAAGTGTGTCACCTATCGGCGGAAACAGATGTTACATATCAGGTTGCTTACAGTACAGCACCATTACATTGTTGAATATAAAAAGCGGCATGTTACCTCCGCACAGGGGATATAAAAGGAGTTAGCAATGCATTATATGTTGAACTGAATTAATCAATGGGTGTTCACAATTTACGCCTCGGTCCAAGCCTTCTGTCACACTGGGGAGGCCGGAGCTGAGACACTGTATGAGTATGTATATACAGCTGGTGTAACATGAATTGAAGTGCCAAGTTAGACTGGGGACCACGGGACTGAATTGTTGCAGGTTAGACGTATAAGCGGAAAACGCCGGCGACTAACCTACGGTGTGATTAAGGCCTGCATTCAGATGAAGATATGGGGGGCGTAAGTACAGCCGAAGCTTTCCGGCTATACATGTCCCCCTTAGACCGTAATGGCCGCACAGAGCGACACTGTGCCGCCACACTCCGCCCCTCATACACGGGGAAAAGATAGGAAATGTCCTATCTTTCCCGTGTTACGGGCCCGTATGCAATGCAATGTCTTGGAGGAGGGGGGAAGGGTCTTTTGAACTCAAAAGAGCATTGTTACATATGTAATATTACATATGTAAAATACAAAAAGCGAGGTTATACAAGAATTACGGTAGAATAGGACTAAAAAAAAATCAAATTAATATAGATAAAAACGTTACATATAATATTAAATAATGACAATAAATGGGAAAGATATGGTGGGGAGATAGGGTACGGTAACGAAATAAGGGGAAATAAGAATAATAGGAGCTATAATATAGTAATAGGGGGGTTTAGGGATACATAAGAATAAGAAACTGTAAGATTGATAGAGCGTAATAGTAGAGTCGTAGACAGTTTTACTAATATGATATGTTGTTGTGAGCTGATACTAATTTATATATATATAATATGCAGGTAGGCTGAATGATGTATGAGATGGTACCGGAACATTGAGGATGATAAAACAAGAGCGAGAGATAATACTATAAAAAGGGAAAATATCCAACCGAAATACCGCCTCACCAGGAGTCTGGCAGCAGGATTTAGTTAAACAAATAAAATCATAACAGCTGAAGGGCATATTAACAAATCACAAATGTGTTTAAGAAGAATAGAGACAGGAGGAAAGGAAAATTTTAGAAAATTACCAAACAGACTGGCAGCAGGGATATGCAAGTGCTGCAGGCAAATTGGTGGAAATGTTTGGACGCCTTTTCAGAGGTCTTTTTTTGATAGCCATAATTGAAAACAGTACAAAACTAGAGTTACAAGGCTGATTCCAAATATTAGAGAAGCGGGAACAAAATCAGGAGCAGAATGGTATGGGAAAATAAAAATAAACATAATACACTAACGGCCACTTTATTAGGTACACCATGCTAGTTAACGGGTTTTGGACCCCCTTTGCCCTTCAGGAACTGCCTCAATTTCTTCATGGCATAGATTCAAAAAGTGCTTGGAAGCATTCTCAGAGATTTTGGTCCATATGACATGATGCATTACCAAAGTTGCCGCAGATTTGCGGCTAAACATCCAGATGCATCCTCTATTGATGAGATCTGGTAACCTGTGGGGCCATTTGGTAAGTGACCTCATTGTTCATGTTCAAGAAACCAGTCTGAGATGATTTCCAGCTAGGACATGGCCCCCGCATCTATCCTGCGGAAAGTAGCCATTCAGATGTTACAGGGTACATTGTGGTCCTCAGAAAGGGCTGGAAATGGTCAGCAACAATACTCAGGTAGGCTGTGGCGTTGCAACGATGCTCAATGGTACCAAGGCCCAAAGAGTGCCAAGAAAAATATTCCCAACACCATGGGACACCACCACCACCAGCCTGGAACCGTTGATGACAAGGCAGATGGTGGATCCATGCGTTCATGTTGTTGACGAAAAAGTATGAAAATAAAATCCCTCCGAATGCAACAGCAGAAATCGAGAATCATCAGACCAGGCAACGTTTTTCCAATCTTCTAATGTCCAATTCGATGCGCTTGATGCAAAGGAGCCTCAGTTTCCTGTTGCGAAAGAGTGGCACCCGATGTGGTCTTTGCATTGCTGTAGCCCATCTGCTCAAAGTTCGACGTACTGTGCGTTCAGAGATGCTCTTCTGCCTAAATGGTTGTAAACGGGGGTGGCGATTTGAGTCCACTGTTGGCCTTTCTACAGGCTCGAACAGTCTGCCCAGTCTCTCTGACCCTGGCTCAACAAGAATTTACGCCCACAGAACTGTCGCTAACTGGATGTTTTTTTCTTTTCGGACCATTCTCTGTAAACCCTTAGAGATGGTTGTGCGTGAAAATCCCAAAGGATCAGCAGTGTTATGAAATCTCAGATACACAGCCATCATGGCCAACAAAAACCAATGCCACGTTCAAAAGGCATCAGAGATCACCTTTCTTCCCGCATCTATGCTGATGCCCTGACAGGGTTTGAACTGAAGGATGATTGTCTTGACCAGGTCTACTGCCTAAATGCACTGAGTTGCGCATGTGATTGGCCTGATTAGAAATTAAGTGTTAACGAGGCAGCTTTGGACAGGTGAACCTAATAAAGTTTTGGGCCGGATGAGTTATTTTACAGAGTGTCATTGAGGCCATAGGGGCATAAGCATCTCTACAGAAGCAGTTGGATGTGGACAGAAGAACTAAATACACAAGGGACTCCATTACTTCACATGACAAAGTATGGAAATGTCCCTTTACAAATATTGTAACCTAGCCCATTATTGTCTTCCACTATCTGAATACGGCCCTCAGGGGTAACGTACGACCTAAACTGCAAAGCCATTACCTGCGGCTGAAGAAACAGACAACGGGGTGGAGAAGCCGAGGGGTATGAACGCGCATCATTCACAACTCACCCTCCCTGTAGGCAGCGCCAGGCGCTATTGACCAGAGTGCGACGGGGTATGCTCAATTTTTTTTGTGCGGAGGGTGACACTTTGGCTCATTGCACAGTGAAGGGGTTGTGTGTAAGCGACCATCTATGGGGGCCACAAGATGATGTGAGAATGACCTGAAAATCAGTTGACAGTACATGGACGGACCATGCTATACAGTTAGAGGTGGCAGCGCCTAGCGCGCTTCAGGCTTATTCGCATTTTGATAAAATTGGACCCCTACCAATAGATGATACGAAAAATAATATTCTCAGTACCAAATATGATCCCCAACCCCCGAAAAATCTTGTCATGCAAGACTGCCTCCCCTTATGCTTTGGGTAGGTTAAAACAAAGTCCCTCCAAGCAACGATTCCCTGACTAACCCGCACACAAGCCTCCAGTTCCATGGTACCTGTTTTATTTTTATAGAAGACTAGAAAAGAGTCACAACATGCCAGCTATGCGAGAAAGAAACATGACACGTCATGCCAACTCAAGATTTGACAGACCTTCCACTAGCGTTGTGGAGTGTCAGGTGATTAAAGGTAGATTACTAATGCGTTTATTTAAAACAGAGAGACCCTATAAATAGCCCTGTTAAGATCGAAGGTATTACACGAAGTAACAAAGTGTACTGGATCTATACTAGGAGAGGACAGTTCCTGACTTATTCTCCCCATGGTGTAAGACTTAGATGCCAAACGGTGACTCGACTAGAGATGGAAGCCCATATCCAGCCGAGTCAAAAAAACTGCCTGCGATACCCCAACCGTCATATCGAAAGGCTGAAGAGATATTTTGATGGCACAATGACTGCGACAATTAAAAAATGCACACTGGTTCAGTGATAGCAAATTAATAGTTCATTATGAAGAAAATTGGGGAGGCGCTCAGGAACTGAGGAGCTCAGCAACGTGCGAGGACAACACAGCGAGAAACTTAGGTGCAAAAGTTTACACGTCTATGGGTGTTAGGGAAGTGTGACCAGAGAGAATTTATGAATATCATATTAACTCCTTTAAAAACACCCTATAATTTATGATTTGTATCCCCACAAAAAAATTATTAGGAGCAGGCAATACATTTATAAATCGACGCGGGAAAATCCCTCGCTGGGACATGACCTATTACGGAAAGTGAGTCCTAAATCCATTTGTGACAAGGAGGTGAGGCAACACTTGCCTTAAAGAACTGATTGATCAATGTAGCCAAATCATGCGCCGAAGCGTCCACCTCAACCATGTCCCAGGTAAAATTGTGGTTTTTCAGCCAGGGGTTACACAACCTTCATGGTTTACTGGGGCATTGTACATAATCTTTTAGTTATATAGCCGCACATCATATTCCAGTAGCGCTTTACAGAGTAATAGGGGGCATGTACTCAATAAAATAAGACATTACAGAGTCTAAACAATCATATAGAAACAAGGGAAGGATGCTCTAGGAGGTGAAGGATGACACACTAGGTATAAGGGCTTTAGAATGTTCAATTCTGACCTTCGATAACAGCATCAGCCTCCATGTATATATCAACGTCCAAAAGTCAATGTGATGCAGAGACGCCCTGGAAGCTGTATGATCCAGGTTTGCGGATTAACACCAGGAGGAGGCGCAGGTAGTAAAGTTTCTGCAGAGTGAGGCGGAGTAGACCGCCTAAAGCGACGGTTTAGCTACGTCTGAAACGTTGGAGGTCAGCTTCAGCGGGTACACTAGTAAACAGACTAGATCAAAAACAAACAGCACAACACCAAACTTACTATCCCAGGAATGTTAATAACCACAGTACAGCCATAACATAGACCCAGAACCAACTATTGCATTCAGACATAACTACTAGTAGATACAGTAAGGAGACCCAAAATCTGCTTATAATATGGAGATCCCCAAAAGTACCCTACATAGTAGACCCACCTAATTAATCTAGCAGACCCCCATGGCACCATAATAGTTACTGAAGACTCGAGACCGTGTAATAAATGGAAACCCCCTAGAAACCTTTGATAATAACACAAGACACCCTTTAAAATATGGGACACCCAAAACCATTTGATAATACCAGGAGACCCATAATAATACTAGAAGAGCCCAAAGGACCCCTAATAAACTTGATACATTTTCAGGCTTACTCTTCTTCATACACGAATTAGGGTACTCACAGTTGCCGTAATGGGGAGGTCCAGCCCCAAGTCGGTCCCCATGATTGCCTATGACACCCGGCATTAACGTATATTTCCTGCGCTGCTCGGTTATGATGGAGAGGGGGGGTGAGCAGGCGCACAGCTGTATGTTCGCCGGAATGGGATCAGCTGGGAGAAATGCGGTAAGTGAATGTACCCTGTACACTGGAGCCTCTTTACTCCTATAGCAAAACCTTAGGCTCGTGGGGGCCTGGATGTTCACACAACAGTTTATATTCAGATTTTTCATTGGGAAAACTCTACAAATGCCCTATATTCCCCAGATGCCACTGAATAATATAGAGCTGTCAGTCAAGTACATAATTGGGTTTTCTTCGGAAGACGACCCCGTTCCTCTGTCCTAGAGGGGAGAGATCTCTTGTTCTGGCAGTGGTACGTGTCTATGGATTTTATGGCATGTAATGGATTTCTCCTGTAGAAGGCAGCACTGAGAGGGTTGCGGCACAGTAGTATGGAGGGGATTCTCGATAGCACAGCAGTGTATGGAGTTATGCGCGGAGTTCTAGCATTAGACTACAGACAGGAAAGGAAACAGTGAGATTCAAGTCGTGATGTAAGTGTAGTAGTAATAAAGGTGATAAAGCCAACAAAATCCTCGACCCAATTCTTTGCAAGGAGTCAGGCTATGCCACAGACATTAACAAGAGGTTTATGTTTTTTCAAAATCAACTATGAATCATTAGTTTGTCGCATAGCAGTGGACAAGAAGGATACTGTAATGTTTATAAGTTTTTATTACAGCTAACACACAAGATACAGATACCATTATAAGGAAAAAAAAAACCATGACACTTTGATCACAGTCTTTAGCCTCCCTCCATATTTCTCATCTTCTAGTTTCGTCTCCATATAATTTCCTGATTTTTTAGTTCGTGTTTTGCACTAGAATTCCGTTGCGTGTCAACCATTCGTCCATATAAAAGGACAGGTGTGTGCACCGCTGAATACCCATAACCGGGTACAGAGCAAGGTACAAGATCATAAACAATAATCCTTTATTTATACAGCGCACACAGATACGCAGGCTGAGGAAGTTTTCCAAATCAGTCCCTGTCCCCAATTCTTGAAGAAAGCATGTTACAGAGCAGGAGGAGGCTGAGAAGTTTTATACTTTGCCACCAATTGCGGTGGATGAGTGGGTGGTAGCATTCTGCCCTTGCAGCATGGGTCCTGGGTTCGATCCCACCCAGGCTCAACATCTGAAAAGAGTTTTGGTGCTTTGTTCTCTATAGGTTTGCGGGGTGTTCTCCGGGTACCTGGTTTTCCTCCCACACTCCCAGAACATATGTTAGGTGTTTAGATTGTGCAGCCCCATTGGGGACAGGGACAAGTTGTCAATCCGTTGTCAAAGCACTGGGGTATACTTCTGTGTGCGATATATAAATAAAGAGATTATTATTTATTATTATTGTGCAGTTCTCCCACGAAGGAAAAAAGAGAGGCCTGTAATGGAATTTCATCGGTAGAACCTGAACTATGAGAGACAAACTGAAACAAATTCCAGATAATCTCATGGTCTGATTCTAAATAATTTTTTTCAAATTATGGTGGAAAATAAGTATTTGGTTCAACAAAATAAGTTTATCTCAGTACGTAGTTACTATCTTGTGGTAATGACGATGGTTCAGATGTGTTCTGTAAGTCTTCACAAGTGTTGCCGGTATGTGTTGCCATCCATCCATGCCAGATCTCCGAATAGGGCAAGTAGGGCATGTGTTGGGCTGTCATGAGCAACACCGACTTTCAACTCCCTCAAAAGAGTGTTTATATGGGGTTGAGTGTGGGACTGGATTAGGCCCACTCCAGAACCTTGAAATGCATCGAAGCAGCGCGCCGCTCCTTGTTGTTCTGACGAC
This sequence comes from Engystomops pustulosus, assembly GCA_019512145.1. Lineage (NCBI taxonomy): Eukaryota > Metazoa > Chordata > Amphibia > Anura > Leptodactylidae > Engystomops > Engystomops pustulosus. Next base: position 144,170,753 of record CM033647.1, on the reverse strand, counting down.
TGTGCTTGGGATCATGTCCCTGCTGAAAGATCAGTCATGTCATTCACATATCTATTTGCTTGATGGAAGGAGGTTTACACTCAAAGTTCATAATATGGTTACCAGTCATTCTTTCATGTACACGGATCAGCGTCCCTGGTGCCTTTGCAAAAATCCAGAACCCATCAGGGTAGATCTGATGTTATTTGGATGCCACACTCAGCATTCAATCTCCTCCAAACACGACAATTTGGTTTCTACCAAACATTTTACTTTGGTTTCGTCGCTGACGTGTAAACTTTCTCCCAACACTCATTCTTGGATCCTCCAAATGCTCTCTAGCCAAACTTCAGACAGGCCCGGAGGAGTGCCGGCTTAAAGCAGGGGGGGGGCACGTCTGGCACGGCGGATATGAGTCCCTGGTGGTGTAGTGCGTTACTGACGAAAGACTTTGTTACATTGGTCCCAGGCGTTCTTCAGTGCATCACTAGGCCCCCTTTGGTTCTGGGATTGCTCTGCGTTCGTGTTAATAATTTTACTCAAGGGTTTAGACGATCTTGTGAGGGACTCTGATCAAGGGAGAATTATCAGAGTGGTCCTGTATGTCTTCCATTTTATATTATTGCTCACACAGTGTTTCCTTCACACCAGTTGCTGGAGTTTGGAGTGTACTGTTTTAGTCTATTGGGACAGGTGTATTTATAACTGGAATAGTAAAAGGAGCCTCTTAAAGAATAAGGTCTGTGAGAGCCAGGAATCTTGTTGAACAGGTGAGCAAATACTTATTTTTCCCATAATTTCAAATAAATTTATTAAAATCAGGCAATGTAATTTTCTAGATTGTTTGTCAGATTTTGTCTCTCCATAGTTGAGGTTCTACATGTGATGTCATTTTACAGGCCGCTCTGATCTTTTTAAGTGGAGGAATTTTGCACATTGGGTGGCCTGGGGGGGGGGTGACCCTAAATACTATTTACCCCACGTACAGTAATAGACAAGGGAAAGGGTCATTGCTAGGAAATGAGAATCCAATGACTCTAAAGGCAATAGAGTCACAAGAAAATAAAAATGGATTAAGGTTTCAGAGGAGTTATGAGGGGGGGGGGGGATTTCCAGAAAGATGATGAACACCATGGTTGAGTTTGAATTATGATAATTTGGTCTTTTATCAAGAATAATTGGGGATTTTTGTCAGTGGACAAAAACAAACAAAAAAACTAAGAATCCCTGGGGAAAATAAGCTCTAATCAATTCTCTCAGGAGGCGAAATATAATAACCCGTCTCATTTTAGAGAAGCAACGAGTTAGTCCAAATGTGTGATACCCACTTATTCTCTGTGTGTTCAACACAGCAAAAGACACAATAATAGTAATCAAAAAAGTAACTTATTTTGCACACTAATTGTAGGCTCAGAAGGTCTACATTTAGCCCCGTCAGACATATATGTGCGAACGGCATATAGTATTGGCCGCCACCAGGGAGTGCAGTGTACATAGCACGATACAGTGAGCACACCACAGCGTAAACAGTACAGTACTGTACCATTATTAGCGCTCGCGGAGTTACTATGGCCAGGAGCACACATCCCTTTAAGAGAGGGGAGGCGTGAGGACTGCTCTAACCTCCATATATCCAGCCGAAGGATGCTCCACAAAAGGGAATATGAATTGAAAGATATGGCTAAGTTAAGTTATAGTAAAAATGTATAAGCTTTATGTGTTGTACTCACCTGGCAGCCTATTTCTCTGGTTGTAAAAATTCGCAATATCTCATCCCAATCTTGCTCTTCATTCAATTCCTTACGGCGAAGATCTTAAATGTGCTATTGAAAAGGACATACAAGATAAGGTTAAACAGTTAGTATGGGAATCCTATCAATTAATTATGAAAAATAAAGTTTCTAGTTATATTGCCTGAGGAGAGTCAAGCTAGAGGCTCAGGGGGAGTGTCACTGCAGGGCCCCCATACTGCCCCAATTTCTGGAAAACTAGAATGGAAACATGTGCGGTGATGATGCAACTGGATTTCTGCATATAGAATCTATCCAATTATTTTGTTGCTTGGCGAGATGGATGACTGTATTCTATTGCTCTTTAAACTTCCAGGCCCATGCGTTTGAAATAGAAAATTTGGGTGATATGGGAGATACACAATTAAACATTGTAATGATTGTGTCATAATGATATAGGATAAATATATGGTGGTGGGGGAGTAGGGAGTCTAGGCTCTTCTTGGACCCCTGCCACAATCAGCAGAAGAGGGATTAGAAGTTTCCCTTATGTGCTCTAGGCTCGGTAGGACTTCCAGTTGGCTAACCGGATGGCAAAAGCCCAGAGTCAATGAGCGCGGAAAAGATGGTTAAATATATTAATGACAAAATCCTTTAAATTGTAAAATCGGAATGTTTTGTAAAAAAAAAAGCATTTTAAAAGGTTGGCTCAAGATTTAGAATCGCTAATCCCCTGATACAAGAAAGGCGGTCCTGTTTCCCAGATGAATGGATAGTGGTTTTAGCGCATGTTGCTGAACCTCTATAGGGCGTTGTCAGAGACGACCAATTCTGCACTCTCTCTAGCAGCCCAAAGACATAGGGGTCTGCAGCTCCATTCAAAAAAGTGAAATAGGAACAATCTCCTAATAAAATAAGAATGGTATCCCCTATCCTATGAGTAGGGATGAACATTAAACTCCATCAAGAACAGACTGAACAGAAACTTAAAGTGATAAAGGAATTACTATAAAGCTCAAAGTTGCAAAAAATACCAGTCATGCTACCAAGACCAATATAAAAACAAATCATAGTATTCCTTTTTGCCCAGTCTCTTCTGCGGAATCTTTCCCAATCTCCTTGAGGAGGACAAGCGGACCAGTACCGTCCATAGTCTTCTTTTGTAGACCTGAATGGGTTATTTCGAAGAGTAAGAGGAGCACACATATAAGAATGATAGCCAATCTGGGGAGCTCCATTTGAAATTGATGTTAATGACTTCTTTGTGACTTAAATATACACGACTGCATCCTCCTCTCCATAGCATCAATATCAGCAGAAGGAAACGAAATTTCCTGATATCAAGGCCTTGGGAGAATAGAGAGGTAGATGGGAAGTGGGGAAGTAAGTACCACGTAAGCCGATGAAAGGGAAAGTTGGTATAGAAAGACCGAGCATTGTGCACAGTTATACTACTTAGGGAGGCTGAGTACAAGGGTCTCCTCCTGCTCTATAACATTCTTCCTGCAGATAGGACACTACCTATAATCTGCTCAGCTCCTCCTGCTCTATAACATGCTACCTGCAGATAGGTGCTCAGCTCCTCCTGCTCTATAACATGCTACCTGCAGATAGGACACTATATTCAATCTGCTCAGCTCCCCCTGCTCTATAACATGCTGCTTGCAAATTACAATAAATTTTCATGGTGAGAGCTTCCCTTTAATACACTGCATTCCAACAATATCAGAAAAACTTGGAACCACAATTCATTACATTCCACTGGTAAAATCTCGGTAATTGGCTGAGTTACTTTGCAAACACTTCTCACACTTCTTATCTTTTACAGATTTTTAGTTACACAATTTTTATCACCGGTTTTCTGATATCATGGAGAAATTGATTGTGGTAACTCGTATGGATAATATGTGGAACATATTTGCGAACATGTCTGATTGTATTGGGACAAGTGTATCAAAAAATGGGGGAGGAGGGGCGGCTGGAGTGTTCCAATGGGAGGGGCTTAACCTTATTTACTATAGATGAAGGCTATAGCGGCATGCTTCCTTATCTCCCATGATTTTCAGTAGAGGCTGACTGCACGCATATGGAAACATTTCCATAATGTAACCCAACAATAGTGATAAAAAATGGGGCAAATCTTCCCAGAAGTCACGCTCTTGGCTGTATTGTGGCTCCATATTATATATTGGGTTTATTTATTAATCTTCTACATAAATTTTTCACAATTTGCACCAAAGTATTTTTTTTATAAACTTTTATTATTCATATTTTTTCTTTTATTATAACTTGCCCAGGCCATAAACTGGGTGTAGCACAGAGCTGAGTGGAGGAGGGAGGGGGTTGAGCACTCCTTACCCCTCCCCTACCCATAGAAAGTTGGGCAAGATAGAATCCGGCAAAATATGGGACACAACGGCCGCCCAGATTGGTCATGGGGTGACATTGTGTGCTCACCGCACCGTGATAGGGTGCTATTGACCTGTATGGGGGCAGTGATCTGGCCAAATTTTGCAGCCAGGTCTTGGCCCCCATTACGCCCATGTGTATGAGGCCTATGGCCTGTGCGCTATTAAATTCCGAAAAGTAATATGCAACATTTTGGGCTCATTTGAGCCCAAAATTCTGGATGATAATGAACGAAAGGAAGCCTGCTGGTGTGGCTAGGGTGGCCACACCCCAGTAGCCTCTGCACATTATTTACATATTACTAAAATAAAGTTTTTAAATTAGTTTTGTTTCCAGGATTATTAGATTACAGATTAGGGCAGAGGCAGGCAGCAGGAATCTACCATCACATCTACTTCTGATGGTAGATACCTCATATTAGGTTTCCTTTAAAAAAAACAAAAAAACTAAAACTTAAATCAAAAAATGTCCTGCCCCCCTGCACAACAGCACCCCATGGGCAAAGACCTCCAAGTGCTTAAGGCTGCATTCACACGTGGCAAGCCCGCCGTGCAAGCATACCGCCGTGTGCTGGAGAGGAGGACCGTACCGCCGCCGTGCCGCCACTTGCGGCAGCATGTACGTCCCCGACAGTGTGAATGAACCCTTAAGGACATTTACCACCAGGATGAAGGCTTGCAAACCAAGCACACTTACATACTGGTGTGTGCTCCCTCTGGCAAGATCTTCTCATCTTTAAGTTTCCTATGCCCTGAATTTAAAAAAAAGAAGGCTTTTTAATATATGCAAATGAGCCTGAGGGGCTCTGTGCTCCATAGGTGTTAATGGAGCCTGACGCCCCTCAGGATAAGTTTCATAATTTGTAAAACCGTTTTTTCTTAAAAACAATGGCATAAGAAGCTTAAAGAAGAGTGGATCCTGCCAGAGGGGGCACACACCAGTATGTCAGTGTGCTTGGTTTACAATCCTTCATCCTGGTGGTAGATGTCTTTTAAAAGGTGAATATTGCCCTACCGTATAAAACTGTTATAAGTTAAATGTTATAGCCACTAGCTACAGAAATAATGGATTACCACAGAAAGATGAAATTTTTTGCTCTTGTAGATGTAGAGGTAAGATTCGGGTTTCCTCCGCATTGTTTCTTTCCCAGCACACAGCTGTGCACGCGGCGTCCTGTGACGTCATGGAGGAAGCTGATGGAATAAAGGAAGGAAAATGACAAATTGTGTTTTCTCCTTAATTTGTAGCACAACTTGTTTACGTCTTACCCAGGTTTACGTGTATGAGTTGAGGCACCTGCTCCGCGTTACGACACTGGAGGGTCTTTTACAGCTAATCAATCATCCTGGGAATAACAATATGGCTCAGAAGACTCAGAGACTTTGTTGTCCTTCTTAGTGCTGATCCCGGTCATGTCTTCCCACGTTTGTGCCATACTTGATATTCTGCCATATGTACTCTCATTCTGTAAGTGTGTCACCTCGGCAGAATACAGATGTTACTATCATGTTCCTTTACAAGTACCAGCACATTACATCTGTTGACATATAAAAGCTGGCATGTTCTCCTCCGCACGGGCATATAAAAGGAGTTAAGCCATGCATTATATGTGAACTGAATTATCAATGGGGTTCACATATTTACGCCTCGGTCCAAGCCTTCTGTCCACACTGGGAGTGCCGAAGCTTGAGAACACTGTATAGTATGTATATACAGCTGGCTGTACATGATATTGATAGTGCCAAGTTAGACTGGGGACACACGGGACTGAATTGTTGCAGGTTAGACGTAGAGGAAACGCCGGCGACTAACCTACGGTGATTAAGGCTGCATTCAGATGAAGATATGGGGGGCGTACGTACAGCCGCAAGCTTCCGGCCATACATGTCCCCCTTAGACAGTAATGGCCGCACAGAGCGACACGGTGCCGCACCACTCCGTACACGGGGAAAAGATAGGACATGTGTTACGGCCCGTATGCCATGCATTTCTATGGAGAGGGGAAGGGTCTTTTGAAACTCAAAAGAGCTTTGTTGCATATGTAATATTACATATGTAAAATACAAAAAGCGAGGTTTATACAAGAATTACGGTAGAATAGGACTAAAAAAAAAGTCAAAATTAATTAATAGATAAAAAATTACATATAATTATTAAATAATGGACAATAAATAGGAAAGCATATGGTGGGGAGATATTTACATTACTCATGTACTGTACCCTAAGGGGAAATAAGAATACATAGGAGCTATAAGTATAGTAATAGGGGGTTTAGGGATACATAAGAACTGTAAGCTTGATAGAGTAATAAGTTTATGAATGTTAATAGTAGAATAGTATCAGTTTACTAATATATATGTGTGTGGGAACTGATACTTATATATATATATATATATATATATATAGTAAAATATAAGGGAAAATATCCAATTAAAATACAGGACTCACCAGGGAGTGAGTCTAACAAACTAACAGCTGGAGGCATATACAAATCACAAATGTGTTTAAGAAGAATAGAGACAAGAGGAAGGAAAATTAGAAACTTACCAAACAGACTGGCAGCAGGGGTATGCAATGTGCTGCAGGCAAAATGGTGGAAATGTTTGGCGCCTTTTCAGAGTCTTTTTTTTGTATAGCCATAATTGAAAAAAAGTACAAACTAGAGTACAAGGCTTGATTCCACATATTAGGAGAAGACAGGGGACAAAATCAGGATGCAGAATAGGTTATGGGAAAATAAAAATAAACATATACACTCACCGGCCACTTTATTAGGTACACCATGCTAGTAACGGGTTGGACCCCCTTTTGCCTTCAGAACTGCCTCAATTCTTCGTGGCATAGATTCAACAAGGTGCTGGAAGCTCCTCAGAGATTTTGGTCCCTATTGACATGATGGCCATCCCACGTTGGCGACAGATTTATTTTTTCTCTGGTGTGACATTGTGTGCTCACCGCACCGTGATAGGGTGCTATTGACCAGTGATCTGGTCAAATTTTGCAGCCAGGTCTTGTCCCCCATTACGGCCATGTGTATGAGGCCCAAGGCCTGTGTGCTAATAAATTCCGAAAAGTAATATGCAACATTTTGGGCTTATTTGGGCCCAAAATTCTGGATGATAATGAACGAAAGGCAGCCTGCTGGTGGGCCCAGGGTGGCCAACTACCTTACAATTGACATAATAGAGGTAACAAAATGATAACCTTCCATGCCAATGTATTTGGTCCTTATTTCCTGTGTAATATATGATTCGCTCATTTCCTAGTAATCATAATGATATTTGAATGGTTTAGCTCTAAAACTATAGTAGAGAACCCGTATCTATAGTGTAGGAACTATTGTGTCCATATACTACCACCAAATACTATGACCCCCCTGTACTCCTTTACTCTGGTCCAAGACACTTAAAAGGAAACCTACCATGAGGTATCTACCATCAGAAGTAGATCTAATGGTAGATTCCTCTTGCCTTTGCCCTGATCTGTAATTTAATAATCCTGGAACCTAACTTGTTAATTTACATATTACTAAAATAATTACTAAAATAAAGTGCAGAGGCTACTGGGGCGTGTACTAGCCTGGCCGGGCACCGGGAGCTAAGGCTACTCCACGCCCTAGTAGCCTCTGTACATAATTTACATATTACTAAAAGAAAGTTTTTAAGTGCAAAGGCTACTGGGGCGTGTACTAGCCTGGCCGGGCACCGGGAGCTAAGGCTACTCCACGCCCCAGTAGTCTCTGCACTTAATTTACATATTACTAAAATAAAGTTTTTAAATTGGTGTAGGTTCCAGGATTATTACATTACAGATTAGGGCAGAGGCAGGCAGGAGGAATCTACCATCATAGTAGGTTTCCTTTAAAAAAAAAAAAAAAAAAACCCTAAAAACTTAAATCAAAAAATGTCCTCCCCCCCTGCACAACAGGACCCCCTGCTTAAAGGACATCTACCACCAGGATGAAGGATTGCAAACCAAGCACACTTACATACTGGTGTGTGTCCCCTCTGGCAAGATCTTTTCATCTTTAAGTTTCCTATGCCCTGGATTTAAAAAAAATAATGATAAGGCTTTTAAAATTATGCAAATGAGCCTGAGGGGCTCTGTGCTCCATAGGTGTTAATGGAGCCTGACGCCCCTCAGGATAAGTTTCATAATTTGTAAAACCGTTTTTTCTTAAAAACATGGCTAAGAGCTTAAAGAAGAGTGGATCTGCCAGAGGGGGCACACACCAGTATGTCAGTGTGCTTGGTTTACAATCCTCATCCTGGTGGTAGATGTCTTTAAAGGTGAATTTGCCCTACCGTTATAAAACTGTATAAGTTAAATGTTTATAGCCACTAGCTACAGAAACTAAGGATACCACAAGAAGATGAAATATTTTGCTCTTGTAGATGTAGAGTAAGATTTCGGGTTTTCTCCGCATTGTTTCTTCCCAGCACACAGCTGTGCACGCGGGTCCTGTGACGTCATGGAGGAAGCTGAGATGAATAAAAGGAAGGAAAATGACAAATTGTGTTTTCTCTTAGTTGTAGCACAACTTGTTTACGTCTTACCCAGGTTTACGTGTATGAGTTGAGGACCTGCTCCGCGTTACGACACTGGAGGGTCTTTTACAGCTAAGCAATATCCTGCGGGAATAACAATATGCTGAAGAAACTCAGAGACTTGTTGTCCTTCTAGTGCTGATCCCGGTATGTCTTCCACGTTGTGCCATACTTGATATTCTGCCATATGTACTCTCATTTCTGTAAGGTGTTCACCTCGGCAGATATACAGATGTACTATCATGTCCTTTACAAGTACCAGCACATTACATCTGTTGACATATAAAAGCTGGGATGTTCTCCTCCGCACGGGCATATAAGGAGTTAAGCCATGCATTATATGTGAACTGAATCAATGGGGTTCACATATTTACGCCTCGGTCCAAGCCTTCTGTCACACTGGGAGTGCCGAAGTTGAGAACACTGTATAGTATGTATATACAGCTGGTGTACATGATATTGATGGCCAGTTAGACTGGGGACACACGGGACTGAATTGTTGCAGGTTAGACGTGAGAGGAAACGCCGGCGACAACCTACGGTGATTAAGGCTGCATTCAGATGAAGATATGGGGGGCGTACGTACAGCCGCAAGCTTCGCCATACATGTCCCCCTTAGACAGTAATGGCCGCACGAGCGACACGTGCCGCCACCACTCCGTACACGGGAAAAGATAGGAATGCCTATTTCCCGTGTTACGGCCCGTATGCCATGCATTTCTATGGAGAGGGGAAGGGTCTTTTGAAACTCAAAAGAGCATGTACATATGTAATATTTACATATGTAAAATACAAAAAGCGAGTGGTTTATACCAGAATTACGGTAGAATAGGACTAAAAAAAAAGTCAAAATTAATTAATAGATAAAAATTACATATAATTATTAAATAATGGACAATAAATGGGAAAGCATATGGTGGGGAGATAGGGTACGGTATACGTAAATAAGGGGAAATAAGAATACATAGGAGCTATAAGTATAGTAATAGGGGGGTTTAGGGATACATAAGAACTAAGAACTGTAAGCTTGATAGAGCTTAATAGTAGAGTAGTATCAGTTTACTAATATATATGTGTGTGTGAGCTGATACTAATATTATATATATATAATATGGCAGGGTAGGCTGAACTGATGTAGAGATGGTACCCGGAACATTGAGATAACAAGAGGCAGAGAGCATAATACTATAAAAGGGAAAATATCCAACCGAAATACAGGACTCACCAGGGAGTCTGGCAGCAGGATTTAGGCTTAAACAAATAACAATCTAACAGCTGGAGGCATATACAAATCACAAATGTGTTTAAGAAGAATAGGAGACAGGAGGAAGGAAAATTAGAAATTACCAAACAGACTGGCAGCAGGGCTATGCAATGTGCTGCAGGCAAATTGGTGGAAATGTTTGGACGCCTTTTCAGAGGTCTTTTTTTTGTATAGCCATAATTGAAAAAAAGTACAGAAAACTAGAGTACAAGGGTGATTCCACATATTAGGAGAAGACGGGGAAACAAAATCAGGATGCAGAATAGGTTATGGGAAAATAAAAATAAAAAATACACTCACCGCCACTTTATTAGGTACACCATGCTAGTTAACGGGTTTGGACCCCTTTGCCTTCAGAACTGCCTCAATTTCTTCATGGCATAGATTCAAAAGGTGCTGGAGCATTCCTCAGAGATTTTGGTCCATATTGACATGATGGCATCACACAGTTGCCGCAGATTTGTCGGCTGCACATCCATGATGCGAATCTCCCGTTCCACCACATCCCAAAGATGCTCTATTGGATTGAGATCTGGTGACTGTGGAGGCCATTTGAGTACAGTGACCTCATTGTCATGTTCAAGAAACCAGTCTGAGATGATTCCAGCTTTATGACATGGCGCATTATCCTGCTGAAAGTAGCCATCAGATGTTGGGTACATTGTGGTCATAAAGGGATGGACATGGTCAGCAACAATACTCAGGTAGGCTGTGGCATTGCAACGATGCTCAATTGGTACCAAGGGGCCCAAAGAGTGCCAAGAAAATATTCCCCACACCATGACACCACCACCACCAGCCTGAACCGTTGATACAAGGCAGGATGGATCCATGCTTTCATGTTGTTGACGCCAAATTCTGACCCTACCATCCGAATGTCGCAGCAGAAATCGAGACTCATCAGACCAGGCAACGTTTTTCCAATCTTCTACTGTCCAATTTCGATGAGCTTGTGCAAATTGTAGCCTCAGCTTCCTGTTCTGAAAGGAGTGGCACCCGGTGTGGTCTTCTGCTGCTGTAGCCCATCTGCCTCAAATTTCGACGTACTGTGCGTTCAGAGATGCTCTTCTGCCTACCTTGGTTGTAACGGGTGGCGATTTGAGTCACTGTTGCCTTTCTATCAGCTCGAACCAGTCTGCCCATTCTCCTCTGACCTCTGGCATCAACAAGGCATTTCCGCCCACAGAACTGCCACTCACTGGATATTTTTTCTTTTTCGGACCATTCTCTGTAAACCCTAGAGATGGTTGTGCGTGAAAATCCCAGTAGATCAGCAGTTTCTGAAATACTCAGTCCAGCCCTTCTGGCACCAACAACCATGGCACGTTCAAAGGCACTCAAATCACCTTTCTTCCCCATACTGATGCTCGGTTTGAACTGCAGGAGATTGTCTTGAACATGTCTACATGCCCAAATGCATTGAGTTGCCGCCATGTGATTGGCTGATTAGAAATTAAGTGTTAACGAGCAGTTGGACAGGTGTACCTAATAAAGTGGCCGGTGAGTGTATTTTACAGAGTTTCATTGAGGCCATAGGGGCATAAGCTTTACAGAAGCATTTGGTGGAGATATAATACAAGGCTCCGATACTACTGAAAGTAATGGAAATGTCCCTTTACAAATTAATTAGCATTATTTGTCTCTATTTAATAAGCCCCATGTACGAGACCTACACTGAGCCATAACCTGGGCTGAAGAACACAACTGGGTGGAGAAGGGAGGGTATGAGCGCTCCTCACCACTCACCTCTCCGTAGGCAGCTGCACAGCCTATTGAGAGGGCAGGGTCTGCTCAATTTTTTTTGGTGCGGATGGGTGACACTTTGTGCTCATTGCACAGTGAATGGGTGTAATAGACCTCTATGGGGGCCACAATATGATTGTGAGCATGGACCCTGAAATAATCAGTTGCATTACATTGTAATGGCCAGTATACAGTAGATGGAGCCATCGGCTTCAGGCTTATTCCATTTTGTAGGCCCCTACCAATCTGATACAAATATAATATTCTCAGTACCAAATATGAACCCCAACCCGAAAAACTTGTCATGCAAAATGCCTCCCATGCTTTGTGAGGTTAAAAAAGTTCCTAATAAGTTCCTTGATAACCCCAACAACAACCAGTCCTGTACCTGTTTATTTTTATAAAAATCACACACTGCACTATGACGAATAATTGACTAGTGATGCCAACTCAGATTTGCCGATTTCCCACTAGCATTTGGGTGCAGGTATTCAAAGTAATTAATCTTTATTTACAACAGAGTAGCCCTATAAATAGCTGTTAAATCGAGTATTACCAAGTACAAAGTGTCTGTTTACTATACGATTTCCTGATTATTCTCCCCTGGTGAAAACTTAGATGAGATCCCAAGAGAAGCCCATCTCCCAGTGCAAATGCCTGCAGATACAAGTCATGTGTAATAATTGTGATGGGCACAATGACTGCGACAATTAAAAATGACACTGGTTCAGTGAAGCAAATCTAATGTCTCATTATGAAGAAATTGGGTAGGCGCTCCAGGAACTGATGAGTCAGCAACGTGCGGGACAACACAGCGAGAACCTTATGTGCAAAGTTTACACGTCTCCTATGTGTTTAGGAATGTGGACCAGAGATGATATTTATGAATATCATATAATCCTCCTTTTAAAACACCTATATTTTATGTATTTGTATCCCCACAAAAAAATCTATAGGACAGGCAATACATTTATAATCTACGAATCCCTTCGCTGGGACATTGACCTATTACGGAAATTGAGTCCCTAAATCCCATTTGTGAACAAGGAGTGGGCAACACTTGCCTTAATAGAACTGATTGATCAATGTTAGCCAAATCATGGCCGAAGCGTCCCCTTCACCATGTCCCAGGTAATAAATGTGGTTTGTCGACTAGGGGTTCACAACCTTCATTGGTTTAATGGGTGCATTGTCATAATCTTTAGTTATATAGCGCCATCATATTCCGTAGCGCTTTACAGATCATAGGGGGCATGTACCAATAAAATAAGACATTACAGAGTATAAACAATCATATAGAACAAAGGAAGTGTGATCTATGAGGATGAAGGGATGACACACGAGGTATAAGGACTTGTAGAATGTTCCAATTCTGCTTCTATAACCAGCCATCAGCCGCCATGTTATATATAAAGTCCAAAGTCAATGTGACTGCAGAGAAGCCTGCAACTTGGTACCCAGTGATTGCCGTATAACAGACAGGAGGAGGACGCAGGTTAGTAAAGTTTCATGCAGTTAGTGAGTGTGATAGACCTGCCTAAAGAGACGGGTTTTAAGACTACGTCTGAAACGTTGGAGGTCAGCTTCAAGGGGTCACACTAGTAAACAGACCTAGATCTAAAAACAACAGCACAACACAAAATACTATCCCAGAAATGTTAAATACCACAGTACAGCAATAAATACGAACCCAAGAAACCAAATATTGCATTCAGACAATAACTAATAGTATACAGTAATGGAGACCCCAACATCTGCCTTATAATATGGAGATCCCCAAAGTCCCCTAATATTGTAGACCCCTAATAATCTAGCAGACCCCCATGGCACCATAATAGTACTGAAGACTCGTAGACCTTGTAATAAATGGAAACCCCTAGAAACCTTTGATAATAACAAAGACCCTTTAAAATACTGGAGACCCCAAAGACCCCTGATAATACCAGAGACCCCAAATAATACTACAGAGCCCCAAGAGACCCTAATAATACTTGATACATTTTCCAGGCTACTCTTCTCCTACCTGAATTAGGGTACATTCACATTGCCGTAATGGGGTCCAGCCCCAAGTGGTCCCCATTGATGCCTATGACACCCGGACATAACCTATATTTCCTGGCTGCTCGGTTAATGATGGAGAGGGGAGGGGTGAGCAGCGCACAGCTGTATGTTCGCCTGGGATACAGCTGGGAGAACATGCGTAATTTGAATGTACCCTTACACTGGAGCCTCTTTTACTCCTATAGCACAACCTTAGGCTCTGGGGGCCTGGATGTTCACACAACAGATTTATATTACAGATTTTTCATTGGGAAACTCTACAACTTGCCCTATATTCCCACAGATGCCACTGAAAATATAGAGCTTGTCAGTAAAGTACCATAATTTGGGTTTATCTTACGAAGACGACCCCTTTCCTCCTGTCCTAGAGGGGAGAGCATCTCTTGTTCTGGCAGATCGTGTCTATGGATTTTATGGCATGTACTGGATTTCTCCTGTAGAGGCAGCACTGAGCAGGGTGCGGCACAGTAGTATGGAGGGGCATATCTCTATAGCACAGCAGTGTATGGAGTATGCGAGCTTCTAGATTAATACTACAGAAGGAAAGGAAACAGTGGATTCAATGTAGTGATGTAATGTAGTAATAAAGGTGATAAAGCCAAAATCCCTACCCAAATCCTTTTGCAAAGGAGTCAGGCTGCCCACAGACATACAAGAGAGTTTATGTTTTTTTCCAAAATCACTATGAATATTAGTTGATCGCATAGCAGTGACAAGATACTTAATGTTTATAAAGTTTTATTCACAGCATATACACAAAATGATCAGATACATTATAAGGGAAAAACAATGACACTTTGATCACCAGCTCTTAGCTCTCCCTCATTTACTTATCTCCTCTTCTAGGTTTCGTCCATATAATTTCCTGATTTTTTCTTCGTGTTTTTGCACTAGAATCTCCTGTTGCATGCTCAATCCATTCGTCCTATATAAAAGACAGGTGTGTGCACCGCATGAATACCCATAACCGGTACAGAGCAAGGTACAGATTCATAAACAATAATTCCTTTATTTATATAGCGCACACAGATTACGCAGCGCTGCAGAGAGTTTTCCAAATCAGTCCCTGTCCCCAATTCTGCAGACAGCATGTTACAGAGCAGGAGGAGCTGAGAAGTTTATACTTTGCCACCAATTGCGGTGGCTGAGTGGGTAGCATTTCTGCCTTGCAGCACTGGGGTCCTGGGTTCGAATCCCACCCAGGTCAACATCTGAAAAGAGTTTGTGTGTTCTCTATATGTTTGCGTGGGTGTCCTCCGGGTACTCTGGTTTCCTCCCACACTCCCAAACATACTGTTAGGTTGTTTAGATTGTGAGCCCCATTGGGGACAGGGACCAATTTGTCATGCTTTGTGCAGCACTGCGTAATCTGTGTGCGCTATATAAATAAAGAATTATTATTATTATTATTGTGCAAGTTCTCCCACTTAAGAAACATGAGAGGCCTGTAATGGACATCATCGGTAGAACCTGAACTATGAGAGACAAAATCTGAAAACAAATCCAGATAATCTCATGGTCTGATTTTCTAAATAATTTTTTTTCAAATTATGGTGGAAAATAAGTATTTGGTCAACAACAAAAGTTTATCTCAGTACTTAGTTATATCCTTTGTTGGTAATGACAGAGGTCAGATGTGTTCTGTAAGTCTTCACAAGGTGTTGCCGGTATGTTGGCCCATCCTCCATGCAGATCTCCGCTAGGGCAGTAGTGATGTGTTGGGGCTGTCACTGGGCAACACCGACTTTCAACTCCCTCCAAAGGTTTTCTATGGGGTTGAGATGTGGAGACTGGATAGGCCACTCCAGAACCTTGAAATGCATCTTAAGCAGCCGCTCCTTTGTTGTTCCGACGCTGTGCTTGGGATCATTGTCCTGCTGAAAGACTCAGTCATGTTTCATCTACATATCCTTGCTGATAGAAGGAGGTTTACACTCAAAGTCTCATGATATATGGTCCCAGTCATTCTTTCATGTACACGGATCAGTCGTCCTGGTGCCTTTGCAAAAATCCAGACCCCCATCAGGGTAGATCTGATGTTATTTGGATGCAACTCAGCATTCACTCTCCTCCAAACACGACAATTTGTGTTTCTACCAAACATTTCTACTTTGGTTTCGTCTGAACGTGTAACTTTCTCCCAACACTCTTCTGGATCATCCAAATGCTCTCTAGCAAACTTCAGACAGGCCCGGATGTGTGCCGGCTTAAGCAGGGGGACACGTCTGGCACGGCAGGATATGAGTCCCTGGTGGTGTAGTGCGTTACTGACGAAAGCCTTTGTTACATTGGTCCCAGCTTTCTTCAGGTCATCACTAGGCCCCCCTTGTGGTTCTGGGATTTTTGCTCTTCGTTCGTGTAATCATTTTGACTCCATCGGGTGAGATCTTGTGTAGGACCTCTGATCAAGGGAGATTATCAGTGGTCCTGTATGTCTTCCATTTTATAATTATTGCTCACACAGTTTTCCTTCACACCTAGTTGCTGGAGTTTGGAGTGTGACTGTTTTAGGTTGTGGACAGGTGTATTTTATACTGATAGTAAAACAGGAGCCTCTTAAAGAATAAGGTCTGTGAGAGCCAGATATCTTGTTTGAAGGTGACCAAATACTTATTTTCCACCATAATTTTCAAATAAATTTATTTAAAAATCAGGCAATGTAATTTTCTAGATTTGTTTTCAGATTTTGTCTCTCATAGTTGAGGTTCTACATGTGATGTCATTTACAGGCCGCTCTGATCTTTTTAAGTGGGAGAATTTGCACATTTGGTGGCTGACTAAATACTTATTTACCCCACTGTACAGTATATAGACAAGAGGGAAAGGGTCATTGCTAGAAATGAGAATCCAATGACTCTAAAGGCAATAGAGTCACAAGAAAATAACAATGGAATTAAGGTTTCAGAGAGTTATGAGGATATTCCAGAAGATGATGACATGGTTAGATTTGAATTATGATAATTTTTTTTATCAAGAATAATTTGGGATTTTTGTTCATGGACAAAAAAACAAAACAAAAACTAAGACATCCCTGGAAAATAAGCTCTAATCAATTTCTCAGAGCGAAATATAATACCCCGTCTCATTTTTAGAGAAGCACAGTTAGTCCAAATGTGTTATACACTACTTCTTCTCTGTGTGTTTCAAAACAGGCAACGACACAATACATAGTAATCAAAAACGTAACTTATTTTGCAACTAATTGTAGCTCAGAAGTTCTACATCTTAGGCCCCTTCAGACCATATATGTGCGAACGGCATCTAGTATTTGGCCGCCACAGGAGTGCAGTGTACATAGCACGATACAGTGAGCACACACACGCGTCACCGTACCGTACTGTCTCCATTATTCGCCTGCGTATGGCCAGGCAGCACACCTCCCTATAGGGAGGGGAGGCGTGAGGACCGCTCTAACCTCCATCTCTCCAGCCGAATGCATGCTCACAAAAGTGAATATAAATTTAAAGATATTGCTAAGTTAAGTTATAGTAAAAAGTATAAGCTTTCTGCGTGTACTCACCTGGCAGCCTCTTTCCTCTGGTTGTAAAATCGCAATATCTTCATCTGCTCTTCATTCAATTCCTTACGGCGAAGATCTCTAAATGTGCTATGAAAAGACATACAAGATAAGTTTAACATGTAGTATGGGAATTCCTATCAATTTACTTATGAAAAATAAATGTTTTAGTTATATTTGCCTGAGATGAGTCAAGCTAGAGGCTCTAGGGGGAGTGTCACTGCAGGCCCCCATAACTGCCCCAATTTCTGGAAACTAGAATGGAAACCTGTGCCGGTTGATGATGCAACTGGTATTTTTGCATTAATAGATCTCTCCAATATTTTTGTTTGGCCGAGTATGGGATGACTGTATTCTATTGCTCTTTAAACTCCAGGCCCATGGTTTGAATAGGAAAATTTGGGTGATTATGGACACTACACAATTAAACATTGTAATGATTGTGTCATTAATGATATAGGATAAATATATGGTGGTGGGGGAGTAGGGAGTCTAGGCTCTTGGACCCCCTGCACAATCAGCAGAATGAGGGATTAGAAGTTTCCCTTATGTGCTCTAGGCTTCTGTAGGACTTCCAGTTGGCTAACCGGATGGCAAAAGCCCAGAAGTCAATGGAGCGCGGAAAAGATGGTTAAATATTATTAATGACACAATCCCTTTAAATTGTAAATCGGATGTAAAAAAAAAAAAAAGCATTTAAAAGGTTGGCTCAAGGTCCTGTTTCCCAGAATGAATGGATAGTAGGTAGCGCATGTGTCTGACCTCTCTAGGGCGTTGTCAGAGACGACCAATTTCTGCACTCATCTCTAGCAGCCCCAAAGACATAGAGGTCTGTTGTTCCATTGAAAAAGGTGAATAGGAACTTCTTCCTAATAATAATAAGAATGGTATCCCCTATCCTATGAGTAGGGATTAACATAAACTCCATCAAGAACCTTAACAGAAACTTAAAGTGATTAAAGGCAATTACCTATAAAGCTCAAAGTGCACAAAAATACTCAGTCCTGCTACCAAGAAGCAATATAAAACAATCATAGTATTCCTTTGCCCAGTCTCTTCTGCGGAATCTTTCCAGTCTCCTTGAGGAGGAAAGTCGGACCAGTACCGTCCATAGTCTTCTTTTGTAGACCTGAATGGGGTAGAAGAGTAAGAGGAGTCACTACATATAAGAATGATAGCCAATATGGGGAGCTCCATTTGACATGAATGTTAATGACTTCTTTGTGACCTTAATATATACAAGACTGCATTCCTCCCTCTGCCCCTATGCATCAATATCAGCGAAGGAAAGAATTTCCTGATATCAAGGCCTTGTGGAGATAAGAGAGGTAGTATGGGAAGTGGGGAAGTAAGTACCACGTAAGACGATGAAAGGGAAAGTTGGTATAGAAAGACAGAGCATTTTGCACAGTTATATGTGGTTACCTGGTGAATGGTCCCTGCTGTGCTTTATGAGATTTCTTCCAGTTGTGTGCTGTGCCATAAGATGTATAAGGGCTGTGGCCTCCTGAACTCCATTTTTCTCTCTGTATTGCTTCCAAAACGCGGTCATACTCCGCGCGGGACGAGTACTTGCTTAAAACCCTGTAAGCCTCATTCAGACGCACAAACTGGGAGTGCAGCAGAGGGTTCGCGGGGTCACTGTCAGGATGGCACTAAAATAGGAGAAGATCTTATAGCATAGGATCTTGTTGGTCCCTATTTTTTTTTTTTACATTTTGACCATATTCTATAAAAGGGGTATTCCTACGAAGACAAGATTCTTAAATATACTCAGGATAACAAAATAACCCATAACATAAATACAGCATTTCACAGATATAATTCCAACCTGTCTCTATAAGTCCTTTCAATTTTGGTCGCCCCGAGATCCGACCATAAATCTTTTGACTTTGGTGGGGCAAGGCAGATTATTCTTATGAATAGCTTCTTGTGTCTGCACACCTATCTATGCACATTGTCAGCACATAGCATTTCATTGCACTAGAGCAGTGATGGCGAACCTTTTAGAGGCCGAGTGCCCAAACTACAACAAAGACCCGCTTATTTATCGCAAAGTGCCAATACGGAAATGTAATTTGTGATTTATACTCCCTTCTCTGTCACAGTTTTCATTGATACCAGCACCTGTGGACACCAATAAAGCAGAAAATAGTCCCAGGTAGAGCTGTCACTTTAAAATAGCTCTGTTCACAGCAAGTCCTGGGCTGTCTGGGACTGCAGGAAGGTACCTGGAGTCCACTCTGGGGATGGCCTGAGTGCCCACAGAAAGGGCTCTGAGTGCCACCTCTGGCACCAGTGCCATAGGTTAGCCATCACTGCACTAGAGGGATCATGAGCATTGCAGAAATGGTTCAGGGTGTCCATTTTTGATTCATTTTCTGTCAGATTTCACTCTATGTCTGTTTTTTATCTGTTTTCTGTCAGATGTCGCTCAGTGTGTCGTTTTATGATCCGTTTTCTGTCAGATGTCGCTCTGTGTGTTCTTTTATGATCAGTTTTCTGTCAAATGTCGCTCAGTGTCTCTGTTTATGATCCGTTTTTTGTCAGAAGTTCGCTCAGTATGTCCTTCTATGATCCGTTTTCTGTTAGATATCGCTCAGTGTCTCCGCTTATGATCCGTTTTCTGTCAGATGTTGTTCAGTGTATCCGTTTATGATCCGTTTTCTGTCAGAAGTTCGCTCAGTATGTCCTTCTATGATCCGTTTTCTGTCAGATGTTGTTCAGTGTCTCCGTTTATGATCCGTTTTCTGTCAGATGTTGATCAGTTTATCCATTTATGATCCATTTCTGTCAGATTTTGTTCAGTGTGTGCGTTTATGCTCTGTTTTCTGTCAGATTTCTCTCATTGTGTCCATTTATGATCCATTTTCTTTCACATTTAGTTCAGTGGAAAAAAAATGATGAATGTTGTTAATGTTTTCTATCGCAATGGATCCGTGGGAAAAACCCATTGCATTTGCATGTTTCAGAGCACAATGGGTTATTTATGCGTCCCCACAGACTTGTCTTGGGCGTTTTTCACATGTGTCACTTGCAAAGTAGAGCATGATGAGAGTTTCACGTGCATAAAAAAAAAAAAAATGCATGTCTAAAAAACGCCATTGAATATATAAAACCAGTGTCTGGGGCGTCTCAAACATGCACAGAACTTGTGTTAAAGGGTCCTTAGGTTACATGCACATGAATGTCGTTTTTCTATGGGTTCAGATCTTCCAATATGTAAAATGTTATACTGAACACATAACATTGTATCCCTCCAAATCCAGATTAGACTTCATTTCTGGGACCTGGGGACGTTCTTAGGGAAGTAAACTGATATAATCTTATGGCAAAGGATTCTTAGAGGAAAACAGAATTCTTTCTGAAGGAATGATGGGGGATGTATATAAACTAATGGAAGAAAAAGGTTCTCCTAATTTACTTATCACCTAAGATCACAGGGACATGATAAGTGAGCAGTACCCTTGGCCATTTTATTAACTCATTTACTACCAACATATTCATTGCCCCATCATCAATACTTTACTGCAATGCTGAAAGCACACAATGAAGCAATAATGTGAAGTTTTAATTACTAAATGGACCTGAATGTTTGACTATAATATTTGCAGTAACTCATTAAGGGGAGACTGTTGCTGACAGTCCCAATAGCTGCATCTTGGAGAAGTGTTGTCCCCATTTTGTATCCTGGGAAACCCTTTTAAAGAAGACCTGTTCCCTCTACTGATATCATAATATCACTATTCTATACCTCTAGGAAACGTATAAATAGGTGTATTAGCAGTTCCTGCACAATCGAATACTATTCGGTCAGTGCAATAATAATAATAAATTATAAATATAATAATAGTTTATTTATATATCGCACAAAGATTCTGCAGCACTGCACAGAGCTTGCCAAATCAGTCCCTGTCCCCATGGGGCTCACAATCTAATCAACCTACCAGTATGTTTTGGAGTGTGGAAGGAAACCGGAGGAACCCCACGCAAACACGGAGAGAACATACAAACTTTTTGCAGATGTTCACCCTGGGACCATATAATATTGTGTAAGGACACCCCTTACTCACCCCGTAACTCACTAAAGTGCCGTGGCCCCTCAAAGTGATCGATGAAGTGCTGTGATTGAACCCCCATAGATTCAATACTAGTGGCCTACACAAAGGATAGCCACCAGCCAATACAGTACTATGGATAGATTTTACCAATCTCCTCACAGAGAAGAAAAGGTAGAACAAAGACAATGTCAACATAACTTACCTTTTTTGATAAAGCAAAAAAGGCATTTTTGATTTCCTCACTTGTGGCCTTTCTTCCAACACCTAGGACTTGATAATGGTCCTTTAAACCTTGCCTAAAACAGTATTTAAGAGTAAAAAAATTAACCATTAAGTGTGTAGAAATAAAATAAAAAACTTCTTAAAATTCTGTGCTAAGATGCAAAGATATTTGTAACATAAATTATTCATTCACACTTGATCAAGCAAAAATATTTTTTCCAGATTATTACAGGGAGTCGGTGAAATTTAGAATGGCTCCCAAAATAATAATAGCGCTGTTAACGAAGCAGGAACATACCCTTGTAAAAAAAATTCCAATTTACCACCAGCCAGAAAAACTCACTTTTCTGCTTTGTTGCGTAGAATTGTACAGAGTCAGCAGAGTCATCTCCTGATTATTAGAGTCTTATGTCAGATGACACGCTATTGTATCCCTGGGGTCCTAGCAATGCTATAAACCAGGCTGTAAGATGCTACTTCCAGGCTGTATCTCATCTGTTCCTGTGTTAGCCTATTCTCACACCCATTCATTGCAGCTGCCGTAAAGTACACAAAATCTGTTGCATCGTCGATATAGACATTGCAAGAAGATTGTGTCTTCAAAATGGCTGGAAAGTGATTAAACCTATAAAAATAATACAGAAAATATCACTCTTCACTATAGATGCATATAATCCATGAAACTCAGGGATGGAAGACACTAAGCAGGTCCAATGAAACTGCTAATGGCAAGTCGAAAGTGAACGATGAGGCCCCGAAAGAGCAGTCTACAGATGGGTGACTTTTTTTTTTAATAAAATGTACTGTGCGCTGACCAAATTTCACAGACCAACCACAGTGCAGAGGATGGGACTCCGAGTATCATGATATATGGTATAAGGAGTCCCTGCTTCTCCTCAAAACAGCATTGCTAAACTTTGGTCATGATTACAGTGGGGAAGCAGCAATTCCTTATGCATATAGCACATGATGCATCGAGACCCATCCTCTGCACCGTGGACTGTCAGAGAAATCAGCCCACGTTCCAGATTTCACAAACCGAACAGTCATGTGCCACAAACCTAAGTTTTACCGTGGAACATAACCTTTAAAGAAGTCTCCATATATCACTGAGTGTCTTGAATGTCAAACATTCCCCCCCTGAGCATCATTGAAGGCCGCACATTCAGTAAACCAGCGTACTCTGCGCTGGGGAAAAAAACACCAAACAGTGTGTACAGAAAAATGTCCGTTCATTACCTTCCTTTCCGGACCATTACATGCAAAAAAAAAAAAAAAAAACCTTGTTCAGCACTGACTATAATACTCACATGGATGAGTTTGGTCATTACCTTCACCCTCCAGTGCACAGTACAGGTTGGTCAGTGCCGACTTACTAAATGACCTGCTGGATGTAAAGATTTATGCACGATGAGTGCCAAAAAGTTATGCACCTGCCTCCAACTTACAGCTGGGAATGAAGCACTTGTAACACGTAGGCTCTGGGGAAGCACCTATGTAAAATATATATCACCCAGGAAACCTGGAGGAGACCTTGGAAGGAATTCCCAGAATTTATTAAGTGCAGATTCTCCCACATATCTTATACAAAGAGCAGTTGCCTCCCTCTGTACGTTATCTATTGTTGATACCACAATTTTTTGGCCATAACATGTATGATTGTAGGGTCTGGAGTAACCCATGTATTAATGCTGGGGGAGGCATGAACTAGATGGACACCACTTATCCCCCTTAGGAGATAAATGACTGCTGGGACCACAGGGGTCACAATGATGAGGATCCCAGGGTGTTCAATGCTTATGTACGACCACCACTCTTTGCAATATTTTGCCATTTCCATCCACAACTACATCCCCAGTGATCAGACACTTATATGTTATGCTATATAGGGCATATGTATTTGTCCTAGGAAACCCCTTTAAAGGACATCTACCAGCAGGATGAAAGACTGTATGCAAATGAGCCTGAGGGGCTCCAGGCTCCATTAAGGCCTATGGAACCGAGAGCCCTCGCCCATTTGCATACAGCCCTTCATCCTGGTGGTAAATGCCCTTTACGGACTGGATGGGACCTAAACGTTAACATTAGGCATCACAGTTATCTGATGCTTTGCATTGATATCGTATAACGCATAGGTCATGGGTTCAGTTCCGAAACGCTCAACATCTGGAAGATTTTACATCATCAGTGTATATTGCCGGTGGCACTACAGCTTCCTCCTGAAAACAAAGTGGTTTCTTACCAAAATAATTAACCTTAGTATCCCCCTCAATGATGTGGAGGTAAGAAAAGCAGTAATGTGTAAGCTCAGTTCTTAGGAAGGAAAATAAATACAACTATCTATGAGGCGCAATGAATGACAGGTGTAGTTTACGTTGAAATCTCAGGAGGAAACGTTTTCCAGTGTCTGGAAAAATAAGGTAGCGAGGGGAGGGGTTCTCATTACTTCGGTGCGGATGGGACTTCTGTTGGCTCAAGTTTCCGCGGCTTTTACAGACATGGACAAAGAATAGATGAAATTGATTCAAACAAAAACAGGGGTTCTATGAAAAAAATAGCGGAGGACAAAGAAGGAGCCCAAGACATGTAGAACAGTCGCCAAATTAAAAGTAATGAAACACACAAAAGCAATGATCAGGGATGATATCAAGGTGACAACAATCATATCTTAATCACAAAATGACAAAAAAATATAAAAACAATTAAAAAGCAGCTAAATGTGCCAAAGTCCAGCGACCAACCCTGGGGCAAAAGCAAGAATAAGTCTAGAATAAGGTTGTAATGCCAAGTGAAATAAGAGCCTGGTTTGGTACTTCAAAAGCTCACCCAACAATTAGAATAAAGACATACATAAAATGCAATCATGTTAAGTAACAAAGCGTTTAAGTAGCTGCCATATGAAAGAGGTGATGCTTTGGTCACAGGCAGATACGCGTGCGGGGAACCTACTTCTCCAGCCCCCTCCCCGAAGCACCAATGCACTTTAGGTAACTATTTGTCATCACCTCTTCAATGGTCCACAGATATTAAACCTTATTGTTACTACATGATGCATTTGCTTATGCTCTTATTAATGTTGGTAGCTTTGAGCCAAACCAGCTTCTGATGTCCTGGCTGAGTACCTTATTCATGACTTTTCTATGCATTGTGCCCAGGGTGTCGGCGGGACTTGGCACATATAGTGCTGAATGTTTTAATTGTTTTTATATTTTTGTATTTTGGATTTAATAAAGATTGTTGTACCATTGATATACATTCTGTCTTGCTTTTGTGGGACATGACAAATAATGACGCAGAATGGCCACTCAATGGCCTCAATGTTGACCCATCTCTAATACACACTGAAAAATGCAAATTACTACACAGAGTTGCTGTGTTGTTTCAGTGCAGGTCCAAATCCTGTCCCAGTTTGCGGCACGGGTAGTCTTTTCTCCTGTGATCAGCGCGTGAGTGGACATCACACACCAATGATACATGGGCCACAAACAACTGTTCTGCTGAACTTGACTGAAACCCTACTGAATCTGTCTTGGTAGAACAAGATGGACTTCAGCTCACAGATGTATCTATTTGATGGAAGGGAGAGAGAATAGAGACACAGACAGAGGCTACTGAAGCGAATAATAAGTTTTCCATCTCAACCCAAGTGTTTTATTCACACAAATACAGAGTTCGGCTGGATTCACACGACCGGTGCCCGCCGTACCGTAGCACGGCGTGCACACGGCAGCGCGCGGGGAGAAGAGGAGGGGGAGAGCGCTGCCCTCTCCATAGGGATACATGGTGCATGGCGCTGTATGCCCTGAAGAAATAGGACATGTCCCGTTCCGCTACCGTAGGGCGCCGCGCGTCCATTGCCGTCTAAGGGGGACGTATATCGGCCGTATATACGTCGGCCGTATATACGTCCCCCTTGCGGTCGTGTGAATCCAGCCTTAAGACTTAGTCAGACACGCGTTTATCGAGTCCATATGATTGCATATTGACACATTGGTGCTCATCTACTAAGGGTCCGCGGAGCACATTTTAGTAGGGTTTCCCAACGATTTCTGTTTTGCGCTGCAATTAACAGGGGATTTTGGCGCACGCGATCAGATTTTGGCGCATCGGCGCTGGCTTCCACGTGACACAAATCAAGGGGCGGGCCGTCGGATTCGGATAACGCGCGGGATTTAACATTTCGAATTGTGTTGCAAGACACGCACTTACAAGCACCGGGAAGCAGAAGGTGAACTCCGGCGGACCTTGGCAGGGAAGCGACGGATGCAGGAAATCGGGCGCACGAGCTACGTGAATCGAGCCGGACTTAATCTTCGTCGGACCATCCGAATCTGTGATTGCGACAAGTCCGGGTAAGTAAATTTGCCCCATTATCTTCAATTGACTTATTCAGACATTTTATTTTTTTCACGTACCATATATCAGCGTGAAAAAATATGCAGCATACACTGCTTTTTCATGCTTGCCCACTACGATCTTCCATAGAAGTCAATGGGTCCACAAAAAAATGAGCGTACACGTGAGCCATGTATAGTCCGATACTTGAGAGCAAGGTTATTTGCCATCTGTAGGCAATTGTAGGCGACCATCTATTTTTTTTTTCTGTGCGGACATGAATAAAACGGATGGAGATATAATCCCTACAATACAACATTGACTGAAAATGGATGCAGTTTTTTGCCTGAAAAAGCCCTAAACCAATGGAAAACAATGGGTCAGTATTGACATCAGGGAAAATTGCTTATGAATAAGACCTTATAGAGTACAGGGTGAGTCAAATATCCCAGGATTACCTTTTCTTTCATAAACAAAAAAGAAAATGACATATCTGAATTCTCCAGCAAGTAATGGATGAGGGGGGCCTATCTTTTAGCCTATGACCAGGACATGGCCGCCATTTTGGATGAAGGGCAAGTTTTTCCAAAGAGAAGGTGCAAATCAGAATCCAAGAGAAGAGAAGAGAAGGAGCAAATCAGAGTCCAAAATTTACTCCAAAATCAATTACTATAATCATATCTGCCATATCTCTTCTGGTTCAAATGTTATCAACCCAAAGATTCTCTATAGATTCTCATCTGGGTTCATAATGATTGGATTCAGCGCCTTTAGCTCAGTGTTCAGCACCATGGACAACACGTTACATAACTGTACATCACAGGGAATGTTACCGGTCATTATGGGAACTGTCTGTGTTGATGACTAGAAAGGAACGGACTGGATGTTCAAGTTCGTGTTCAGCTGTCTGACCCAGACATCCTGCTGGATTGGCGATCAAACATCCAATGCATCAAACCGATGCCCTTAACAATTAGCCATGGCTACGGTTGGCAACAAGTGTCCCCCTGGCCAATCATAGCCATGGCTAGTTGCAACAGGTGTTCATTCGCCGGATTGGGTATACGTCCACCCATCAGCCAAAAATTAAAGATGAAGCCTGCCGAGGAAAAAACTGCTGTAAAATAGCAAAATGTCACATATCCAGAGATTATTTTACCTGTCATGACACAACCATTCAGTAATATAAAGTTTGGTGGGGGGTTAGAGCCTCTCTAAAACAGACCACCCTACACGAATCAACCCACCGTGAATATGTCCCGGCACAGCGATGAGCCTGGCGCACACATAGTTGGATTCCATCCTTACACAGGCCCCGCCATAACATCATGGGTCATGTTAATCGCTGCAAATAGAGAAATTTTGCATTTATAAATAAAGTTCTCTTTTACATTCCTTCAAGGCCAGATTTAGCATTAGTAAGAAAACCTTACGGAAAGAAAATGGATATATAATAATACAAGGCGGTCCCCTACTGAAGAACACTCGCTTACTACGACCTCTAGTTACAAAGGAACCTGTGGATATGGTAATTTATTGTAACTTTAGTCCTAGGCTACAATAACAGCTATACGTTAGCACAGGCTCGTCTTGTAATGAAGCTTTAGGTTAATATGATTCTTTATTGACAACCCAACATTTAAAAATCCAATTGTCACAGCGACCAAAAAGTTCTTGCTTGGGATTACAATGATAAATATACGGTTCCGATTGGGACTTACATACAAACTCAACTAAGAACCAAACCTACAGACCTATCTGTATGTAACCCGGGGACGACTGCCTGGATCCATCAGACAATGGGGGTCATTTACTAAAGGCCCGCCGAATTCGGTTTTCCCGACGGGTTACCAAACTATTCCGATTGGCGCGATGTACCTTGAATTGCCCCGGCTGGGAGAGGGGAGAAACGCAGACCGAGAGAGGGGGGACGACCAGAGAAAGGACAAGGAGCATGAGAAGGAAAGAGAGGGGGAGGGGTGGTCCAAGAACGAAAACCCGACGTATTGGAAAAACCGCCGCATTTAAAAACCGAAAAGAGTGTCCGGGGGACATCATCTTGGAGAAGAGGAAGGAAAAGGGGCAGATGGGGGGGGAAGGAGGAGACGGAAGGAGAGAGAGGACTTTACCCCCCCCCCCAGCAGACCCAACCGCTCCAGAAAGAAGACAAAATGGTGGACGGCGAAGAAAGAATAACAGTAAATAACGGTCCCGGAACAAGAAGGCCAGAGAAACGGAGAACGAGCCGCTGGATCGCGATGACCGGGTGGTAAGTAAATGTGCCCCAATGTCTTCAGACAAAGTGAGTTGTTACTAAATAGATTACTCCTTTGGCAATTCAGACGAGTAATGCTCATAGGCGTACATGAAAGGGACTATTGTCAGCAGCGGCGTTTACCCCCATAAGGTAGAGTATAAAATATTAATTTTAGAATCCATCTTTTATGTAAAATCATGCACGTTTTTACCTACATCAACCCCTAGTAATATGTAAATGAGCTTCGAAGAGTCGGCTTTATTTCAGAAATTAGTCACTTTAGAGACTGGAGGGGAGAAGCATCACTTAATAAATGTCAATATTTTATAGTATTATTTTATAGTACTTTAAACCATCTCCGCAGTCATTATAAAGATGGAAACTCACTTTCAGATATGAGGCTTGCCGTTTGTTAGGAGTCAAGAACAACAAAACCTGCAATTAAAGAACATATGACATGTAACCAGTTATGTGCCCAGAACCAAGCCTGATGTTTTTTGATTGAAAGACGAGTTATATCTTTTAAAAGACACCAGAACATGTTTAGTTATATGGAACTCAAAAGTGACTTTTTTCTGCTGAATTTTAAATTTGGAGTCATTTTTTAAAAGGGGAGCATTTAACCTTACACTGCTCCATCCTTACACAGGCCCCGCCATAACATCATGGGTCATGTTAATCGCTGCAAATAGAGAAATTTTGCATTTATAAATAAGTCTCTTTTACATATCCTTCAAGGCAGATTTAGCATTAGTAAGAAAACCTTACGGAAAGAATACTGGATATATACTAATACAAGGCGGTCCCCTACTTAAGAACACTCGACTTACATACGACCTCTAGTTACAAACGGACCTTTGGATATTGGTAATTTATTGTACTTTAGTCCTAGGCTACAATAATCAGCTATAACAGTTATCACAGGCGTCTGTAATGAAGCTTTAGTGTTAATATTGATTCTTATGACAACCCAACATTTTAAAAATCCAATTGTCACAGAGACCAAAAAAGTTCTTGCTGGGATTACAATGATAAAATATACGGTTCCGACTTACATACAAACTCAACTTAAGAACAAACCTACAGACCCTATCCTGTATGTAACCCGGGGACTGCCTGTATCCATCAGACAATGGGGGTCATTTACTAAAGGCCCGATTCGCGTTTTCCCGACGTGTTACGCAAATATTTCCGATTTGCGCCGATTGTACCTGAATTGCCCCGGGATTGTGGCGCACGCGATCGTCCATCCTTACACAGGCCCCGCCATAACATCATGGGTCATGTTAATCCCTGCAAATAGAGAAATTTTGCATTTAGAAATACACCTCTTTTACATATCCTTCAAGGCAGATTTAGCATTACCAGTAAGAAAAGCTTTATAGAAAGAATAATATCCATCAGACATCGTCTTCATACAAAGTTGAGTTGATTCCTAAATAGAGGTTACTCCTTTGGCAATTCAGACGAGTAATTGTCTCATAAGGGGTACATGAAAGGGACATTGTCAGCAGCTTTTACCCCCATAAGGTAGAGTATAAAATATAATTTCTAGAATTCCCTCTTTTATGTAAAATCATGCACGTTTTTACCTAACATCAACCCCTAAGTAATATGTAAATGAGCTTCGAAGAGTCGCTTATTTCAAGAAATTAGTCACTTCTAGAGCCTGGAGGGGAGAATCACTTAATAAATGTCCATATTTTATAGTATTATTTTATAGTACTTAAAACCATCTCCTGGTGTCTTTATAAAGATGTGAAACTCATCTTTCAGATCATGAGGCTTGTCGTTTTAGGAGCTAAAGAACAACAAAAACCTGCAATTAAAGACATATGACATGTATCTCCAGTTCTGTAGCCCAGAACCACAAGCCTGATGTATTTTGAAAGACGAGATTATTATCTTTAAAAAGACACCAGAACCATGTTTCTAGATACTATGGAACTCCAAAAGTGACTTTTTTCTGCTCATTTTAAATTTGGAGTCATTTTTTAAAAGGTGACATTTCATACCTTACCTGAGGGGACTGGTAGTTTAATGGTGTAAATTCTAGTTAAAGAATCGTTTTAAATGGAGCCGTTGTTTAAAAAACTTCAGGGAGGGGGAAATTCAAGAACAGAAAAAGTGTGTACACATGAAGAATTAGTCTCCTTGACGGAGATTTACTTGAAATCCAAGTAAGAGTTTCTATCCATTATATATAATATATATAATAGTGTTAGGCAGCATTGTACTATATGGTCACTTGTAGGATTTTTTCGTGTAATATTCAGTCAGTATCGGCCTATCGCTCGGCCTCTATATTCGGTTACAGGATGTAATTATCCCTCAGGGCCCATCAGCACTATAGTTCTGATGCAAATACCCGTGTAATTGTCGACAAATGGCAGGGAATTTTTTGGCCTCCACTTCAATGTATGGTAAAATATAGGCCGCCAATTAAATGCACAGCTACTGTGAGGAATCCCATCAGTGCCATTACCCAGTTCTTCAAAATACGACATCAGTGATCAAACACATGGGGAGGGGGATCTGTGCGGGGACCCACGGTCTGAGCTTCCAATGTCAACACTACAAACATGAACGGAAGCAAACATGAAAATACAAACGATCTTGGGCGCCAATTTTATATTACATCAAGGCTTTAAAATAGAAGGGATGCCAATGGGGTGCACCATCAACACTATAGTGACTACATTAACTGTGGCCATAACATTAATCCCCATCCACTCTTATACTCTACACGCCGGAGTAGCTATGCCTCATCCGAATCCCCAGTATACCAAATAATCACTATTTCAGTATCCATGAAAATGGTCCCGGCAGTAAATTAAAGTAACAACCCTACGTACCGACGACCCTCGTTAAAGACGGAACCCCTCTGCCCGCTGTGACCGCAGATCTGGTAGAAAAGACTCTTAAACAAGGATACATTACTATGGTCCCAACTGTAAGAAGGAGGAGAAAAAAGGTAAAAACGGAAAAGGAAAAAAAAATAAACGTCCCATACATGCAATATCCGCTGTAAAGGTGTCTGTAATAGAAAAGCTTTAGAGTTGAGTCAAACCCCTGGGGAATCCATGACAGACACAAAATTTTGACGAAACGACCATTGTCACATAAATATTCAAAAAAAATTTTTAGGTAAAGGAAAGGGTCTGAGTCGACAACTTTAATATACATTTCAACTATACATACAAATTCACACTCAAGAACAAACTAGCAAGAAACCGACCCATACTTGTAGGGAACCCGGGGACTGTCCCTGTCCTTGGGTGGTCGCGAACATAAAATGATGGCTAAATGTCCTAGTGATGAAATCCTCTAACCCATCTCTATATGAGAGACTATTGCATTCCCTAACTACAAAAAATTTTTCCAATAGTTAAAAACAAAAAAAACAATAAAAGAAAAAATAAAAGTTTGAGGTAATTTATTAATGGAAAAACCATAGACCAGTATTGTAATAAGTCTTCAGGGTAGACTCCTTTTCAAAACAGTTTTGTACTTTGGATTCGATTTGCACTCTAACTAAAAACTAATTGTAGTGAAGGAAGAAAACTTTAGAGACAATAACAAAGGGGTCCAGACAGAAGTTCTCTTGGAAAACCAATTTTTTAAATGCATCCCAAAGCGCCAGTGAGGGTTGAGTTGGCCAATAGCATAATTCGATATGAAAATTGGCCAAAAAAACCCCCTCCCACTAAAAAATGCAATTTGTATGTGTTTAAAAACGTGGTGACAAAAAAATTCAACGAAAGGGAGTCCGCCTATCAAGGGGACCAAAGGCTCTTAGAGTGTCCGCAGGATGACATCAGCAAGGGCTTCCTTACATCCTTTTAAATAAACCACAACCATACAGGACTAAAATTAACACCCACTTTTATTGTGACGGGTGCAGATCTCGTCAAGGTGTTAAATTGGGGCAATCACAAGGAAGAACAGATGGGGGGGACCGTATTTGTTTAAAGCATGTAAACCAAAGGAGGTACATAGGAGACCACGAACAAAAATGGCTGCTAGCACAAAACTAACAGGTCCAACGAGGTAGAAAAAACAGTAAGGCTAAAATCCTCGAATGTAAAGTAACGTATATACTAAGTCAAGAGTTCAGCTACACCGTGAGCATTAGAGCCGCGAAACCCCATAAGTGATTTTATACCACTCAAAACTGGAAAAATATATTGAACAAGCCAAAAAACAAAGAAAAACAGAGCGTATAGAGCCAAAGGGTGGTAAAGGCCTTGGTCACAGACCCCCCGCAGTAATATAAGCCCCCGCAGCCCCCTATAGTATAACATCCATCCAGCCCGTATAAAGCCACCAGTAAAGTCATCAGCACTGCCAACCCATTAGTAATCCAGGGCACTAGTGCCAAACCCGAAAAGAATAGTATAAACAAGCACCCTAAAAAGAAGAAAAAAAAGCACGGCCCCGTGTGGTATACGCCACTAGCCCCCCGTAATAGTAGGGGCATGCCCAAAGCCTTCCCACGCCGGATAGTAAATACCCTGCCCCCAGTAAGGATACAGCTTACGCCGCATGATAAACAAGAGATAATAACGTATAAATACCAACCGTCCACCCAAAAAAAAAACGGTGGACCCCGATAGTGCCGCCGCTCTCCCCAGACTGTGCACCCGCAAAAAGATCAGGCTCGTCTTAAAGGAACTTCGCGCAGGGCCAGTCCTTCTATATCATTCCTAGCGGGCAGCTGACCCATTAGCTCTCTACTATCGGTAGCTAGGCATGCCATAGTATGACAGTCAATACGTATGTCGCCGACAGCGGAAAAAAAATAAAAAAGAAAAAAAAAGGGTAGAACAATGGCTGCGCCCGGCAGAATAAGAAGACGTTCTGCGGAAGCCGAAGGACGAGCCGCGCGGACCAATCCAGGGTAGCAGCGCTTCACATCGTGGCCACGTGATGGGTGCGTATATACGTGGATTAAGTATTATTTTAAGTAAATTTTTAACTTCCTATAAATTGCTCGTGGAAAAAAAAAACTACCCCAAAATCGAAGGCTATCCACCTCATATAGGCAGTTAAAAATACTTCAAAAATAAGAACGTATACAACAAACACCCTCCTGTGGCAACAACGATGTGCAAAGCGCACTGCTTCCCGCCCGATGTTCCTCGAGAAAAGCGGGGGACAATAGTCTCCTTCTATCCGCGCCCTGAACTTCTTAGGATTTCCTCTTGCCTCTTTCGCCGGCATTTTTTTTTCGCACAACCTCACACGGGACGGCGCCTAGAGTATTAGCGCGTCAATAGAAAGCATAGGTACGCCTGCGAGACGAGATAGCAATGGGGCGGCGCCGGTCAAGAAAGAAGACGGGCGCGGAAGCCTAAGACCGATCCACTCCCGCGAAACATCGGGTGAGCAGCGCTGCACATCGGGGCCACGGAGGTGAGTATATACGTTTATTATACTACATTTTAAGTATATTGGTTTAAACTTGCCTATTAGACTACGTGTATAAGCCCAAGGGACGTTTTTTCAGCACATTTCTTTTGTGCTGAAAACCGTCTTGAGACCCTGAGTATATACGGTAACTATGACTTCCATGACACGTCCTGGTGTGTGAGCCCTCAACAAACACAACCACCCGCGGGGTTCCCTTTCGTCCTATTATCTTTGCCGGAGCTACCCACCGGCAAAACACGAGTACGTGAGTCACGATCCCTCGCCTTACAGCTGAGTGCCATGGTTCTGTCGGTAGAAATGCAATTCAACCGGAACAGGGTAGAGTCTATGCCCTATTGCATATACTTGCAACTGAATCGGATCATAGAGAGAACGCCAACGTGTATTACCATTCGGTATGGCTGAATCATTTGAACACAGCCCCGATAAAGTGGTTGCAGTCTTATCCCACTCCATCATCAGACCCAAACACGGTTACATCACAGGGAATCCCCCAAGCCAACAGTGTCACGAAAAACAATGGCCCTGCGGAAGTCCAATCGGTTTTTGATCCAGAAACGCACATGCTCATGTACATGTAGAATTAATGACCAATGCAAATTTCACAAGCACGGGATTATGGGCCCCGACAAATGCGGGCTTATTTACTAAGGATCGAGCGCTCGACTTATCCAATCGGACTTGTCGTTTATATACCGGGATTTGGCGACCGGCTGAGGCTGACAGGATAGTTAACAGGTAGCCTGATGTGGCTGAAGGACTGTGTCTCACCGATTGGATTGTGGGACACAGCTGCACTGCTTTCATGCGACAGATTTGAAATGGTCAATTGCATGTCGGATGCAATCCAAATGATTCAACTGATAGCGGGGATTTAAACAGTTCAAATTGTGTCCCAAGGAACAAGCACTTAAATAGCCCAGGAAAAAAAGGTGAACTCTATATCGTAGACCTGACTGGAGCTGACACTGCACAAGTAATCGGGCGCCAGAACAATCCTTAATTAGAATTGGCGGCACAGGTGTGACATTATCAGTGGAGCCAAAAACGGCACTTTTCGGTGAAACTACTGGGCGGACGGAGAAAAGATAAAGGTGGTAATGTGTAATGTTTGGGACCCATTGTATAAGTTAAGTCGCACGGAAGGAAAAAGCGCAAAGTTTCCTATAGTCTTTTAGGCTGAAGTAAAAAGGTAACCAAAAGGAAACAACACCTGCTGTGAACTGTGTGAATGTGTCATTCACAAACGATGTATTTGCATTTTGTGTAAACCATAAAAAGCTTAACACATCAACAAAGAAAAAATACACATGCATTATAACGGCTAACGAAATTTTAAATTTGCCAACCGTTAAACAGATAACGTAATTTAGATGACAAATAATCTACCTCGTCTAAGGCTTTATTTGTCATTCTTGATTGAAAGAAAACGCATAAGTGTTACTAAATAGCCGAAAACACGTTTGAACCGCACACCGTCACGTAAGATAAAAAGATACAACAGGGTCAAAGGTACGATTGTACAACATAGACACAGCAGCGATCATGTGAAGCGACAGAACTAAATGCAATGTTACCAATAGGAGTACAAGACTAAAAGTTCTCACGTGCGGCGAGAGCGTCGACTTCGAGAACAGGGTGCCGAATCTTCCAACAGAATAGAAGGACCCACATGGCGTTTTTTGGCCATTTGTTTACTTAAGTAGCGTTTCATATTGTTAAAAACGCATCCGTTTTTTAAAAACGCATTCTTTTGTAGTTTTTTTTAGTTATATCCGAAAATTAAAAGCGCAATGAAAAAACCATGCTGGTTTTAAAAAAAACGATGCGTTTTTTTAACGATCTGAAAACGCCTTATAAAAACGTGCCCAAAACCTGGTCTTCCAACCCTCACACCGCGTATTTGGACCGTTTTAAATATTCCTTTCAGTCCGTTTAAAACGAAGCATTTTTGAAACGTTTACACCAGTGGGTTGGCTGTTATGAGTACTGTTGTTATAAAACAGCTGCCTACTACTTCTTGAAATGAAGATAAACAGGTTTCAAAAAGGGCAGACAAATTCATGGTAACCATAAAAAATGCAAATGCGTCTCTTAAAAAGAGACTGAAAGCGCATTCTTCAAAAACAGTCCAAAAACAGACATGTGGGCACGATTTTTTGGTCATCTATTCTGATCCTGTTCAAAAACTCGTGCATAGAACCGGAAAAAAAAAGCATAGCATGGAGTACAACGACCTGAAACGTACTGACTGAAAACGCCCGGTTTGCAACACAACTCACCTACGCCTCAGCTGTTCCGTACTTTTGACAAATAAAATTTTGTTAGGGTTGAGGATCCAAGCAGCAATACTTAGTTCTGCCCCTTTTTGGAGCCACAGACCAATACAAGAAAATCATGGCCCATGAGGGCTACAGATTAGTTCTGTCCCAACAGAGGCAACCCAGAGATAAAATACTTTGGACTTAAAGTCAATGCAATCATAGAAACCCCACTAAATCACTTGTCAATAAAAGGGTAGTGATCCCCCGTTACCATCATATACAAACCAAAAAGTTGGTCCCACAAAGATGAATCTGCCGGAACTCGTGCGAGCCAAAAAACACTTAAGAGGAAGTAACAAGAAGGCAATGGGGATAGATAAAAAGGGAACCCCAAACCCATTACACTTGAACCCTCATGCTCCTGGGGGGGACCGATCAGTTAGGAAAGGGTACCAGTGTTCTACAAATTATTAGGGAGAAGATGCAGAATACACACCAATTTAATTTTGAACCTTCGGAAGTTGTCTTTTCGCGCACCGAAGGTACAGAGACACCCTATAGGTACATTACTTCTCCTAATTAGAATGTAAATAATCGGGGATTGCTGAATATCACTACGGTGCCAAACCAAAATAAAAAATGAACCTTGGAACCGAAAAAGAAATGAAAAAGTTTGATGTCTCATCAATGCTTGTTATGGTAATGGAATCCTACACAAAACATAAAAAGCGTTATTCAAGCTGGTATCAATGGAACAAACAAATGTTCCATTTCATCAAACATATGGCTTTATCCGACTCGGAAATGACGACAAATCAGATTTACAAACCAGCCAAACGCATCGGTAAACATGACAAAAATGCATTTCATACGTTCAGTGGGTGGGTGTAAACAAAATCGGTCTGCTGCAAGAAACTTTAACAAGACGCACAAGTCTGTTTGAACTGGCCCTTTGAAGAGAACCTGGCGCCACAAGACAGGGCTCTGTTGTCTTCGCAAAAGAGAACCAGTTCTTCAAAATACGACATCAGTGATCAAACACATGGGGAGGGGATCTGTGCGGGGAACCAGGTCTTCTAATGTAAACCTCAAACATGAAGGAAGCCATGAAAAATCACACATTGGCCGCCAATTATTATATTTACATAAGGCTTTAGTATAGAGCCAAATGGGTGCACAATCAACACATATATGACATACATTACTGGCCATAAACATTAGATACCCATCAGCTGTTATACTCTTACACCGAGAGCTACCTCTCCCGTATACCAATATCACTATTTCGTATACAGATGGTCCCCTAATTAAGTACACCCTACTTACAGACGACCCATAGTTAAAGACGGACCCCTCTGCCCGCTGTGACCTTTGGTGAAGCTCTCTGGAAGCTTTACTATAGTCCCAGACTGCAATGATCAGCTGTAAGGTGTCTGTAATGAAGCTTTATTGATCGTCCTGGGTCCAATGACAGCAAAGCATTTTGCCAATTGTCACTGGGGCAAAAAAATTTTTTGTCTGGATCTACCATTATAAAATATACAGTTTCAACTTACATACAAATTCACCTTAAGAACAAACCTACAGACCCTATCTTGTATGGAACCCGGGGACTGCCTGTACTGTGGTGGTCTGAACAGAAAATGATGGCTTCTCCTAGTGATGTCCCTACCCTCATCTATATGAGAGACTTTTGACAGTCCCTTAACTACTAAAATTTTTCCATAGTAACAAAAAAAATAAATAAAAAATAAATAAAAGTTGAGGTATTTTTTGGAAAACAGAGACAGTTTTTAAGCTTCAGGGTAGACATCCTTGTCAACATTTTGTACTTTGGATTCTATTTCACCTACTAAAACTTTTGTATTAGGAAGAAACGTTAGAGACTCAGGGCAGATTCTCATGTGGCCTTTTTTAAATGCATCCAAAGCGCCAAGTGGGAGGTGATTTGGCCAAAGTGCATTTGCGTTTTGGCCAAACCCCCTCCCACTTGCATTTTGTATGTGTTTAAAAACGTGACAAAAAATGTCACGAGGGAGTCCGCCCTCAGGGGACAGGCTTGTATAGTGTCCCAGGGGATGATCGCGGCTCCTTTCCTTTTAACCACAACCATACAGAGCATAACATTCCCACTTTTTGTGACGTGTGCATGATCTCTAATTTTAAATTGGGCTCATGTGACAGATTGGGCCGTTTTTAAGATGTCCAAGGAGAGTATAGGAGACCACAAAAAATGGCTGCTGCACAAAACTAAAAGGTCCATCGAGGTAGAGTAAGGGCTTCCTCGAATGGAAATAACGTATATACTCGAGTATAAGCCGACCCGAGGATCCCAGAGGTTTCATGTGTTCAGTGGTTCTTTCGCAATATTTTGCCATGCCATCCACAACTACATGCCCCAGTTGATCCGACACGTAATGTTATGCTCATATAGGGCATTGTATTTTATCGTTAGGCAACGCCCTTTAAAAGACAATCTACCACACGGGTGAGACTGTATGCATGACCTGAGTGGCTCCAGCTCCATTAAACGGCCTCTGGACCTGGAGCCCTCATCCTCATTTGCATACAGCCTTCATCCCCGGGTGGTAATGCCTTTAGGACTGGATGGGACCGAAAACGTTAACATTAGGCATCACAGTTATCTGATCGTTCATTGATATCGATCACGCATAGGTCCAGAGGTTCAGTTCCGAACGCTCAACCTCTGGAATATTTTAACACAATCACCAGTGTATATTGCCCGGTGGCACTAACTAAAACGCAAGCTTCTCTCCTGAAAACAAGTGGATCTTAACCAAAAATAATTAACCTTAGTATCCGCCCCTCATGTGTGAGGTTACGACCGTAATTTGTAAGCTTCAGTCCTTAGGAGAAAAATAAATACAAACTATCTATAAGGCGCAAAATGATGACAGGTTTTAGTTTCAGGAATTCCACAGGACGTTTTTCCAGTCCGAAAAATACGGTGGGGGTGGGTGCTGTCATTCTCAGTTCGCATGGGTCTTCGTTTGCCAGTTGTTTCCTTCTTCTGTCAGACTGACAAATATGACGCAGATGGCCACTCTCCTGCCGTCAATGTTGGACCCATCTCTATACACACGGAAAAATTCAAATTACTCAAAACAGAGTTTTCTGTGCATTGTTCAGTGCATGTCCAATCCTGTCCCATATGGCGGCCCCTGTAGTCTTTTCTCCTGTGATCACGCGTGAAGTGGACATCCACACCAAGATAGCATGGAGCCACAAACAACTGTTCTGCTGAACTTGACTGAAACCTACTGAACTGTCTTTGGTAGAACAGTGGACTTTCAGCTCACACATGTATCTATTTATGAAAGGAGAGAGAATAGAGACACAGACAGAGGCTAACTGAAGCGAATAATAAGTTTTTTTCCAATCTCACCCAATGTGTTAATATTTCACACAAATACCAGTCGGACTGGATTCACACGACCGGTGCGCCCGCCGTAAAGCCGTAGCAATACACGGCGGGCCACACGGCAGCACGGGGCGGGGAGAGGAGGATGGGGGAGAAAGAGGCGATATTCAGAGCACCGGGAAAAGAAGGTTAAACTCCGGGCGACCTTGGCCAGGGAATCCGACGATGCAGGAACTTTTCCGCTGGGGTGGCTGCTACGATCTACGTGGATCGCGCCGGACTTCCCTTCGTCGGACCATCCGATCTGGTGATTTGGCGAACAGGAACCGTGTAAGTCAATTTGCCACCTTATCTCAATTGACTATTCAGTACATCTTTATTTTTGTCCCGTACAAGTATCCGCGTGAAAAATATGCAGCATACACGCTTTTTCATTCTTGCCCAAACTCACAAACAGGTCAAAAAGGTGATCGGGGCATCAGGGGGAAGTCATGGGTCCACAAAAAATGAGCGTACAGTGAGCTATAGTCCGTACTTGAGAGCACGGTTATTTGCCACTGTAGGCATTGGTATGCACCATCTCATTTTTTTTTTTCTGTGCGGACATTAATAAAACGGATGGAGATATAATCCCTACAATACACATTGCCTGAAAATGGATTCAGTTTTTTTGCCTGAAAAAGGCCCGAAATACACCAATGAAACAATGGGCTCTTATTGACATCAGGGAAAATTGCTTATAAATATAGACCTTATAGAGTACAGGGTGAGTCAAATAGCCCAGGATTATACCTTTTCTTTCATAACACAAAAGAAAATGACATATCTGAATTCTCCACAGCAAGTAATGGATGCAGGGGGCCTATCTTTTAGTCCTAACCAGGACATGGCCGCCATTCGTGATGAAGGGCAAGTTTTTCCAAAGAAGGTGGTCATTGGTCCGACACATCAAGAGTCCAAAATTTACTCCAAAATCATATTACTCTAATCATATCTTCATATCCTTCTGGTTACATGTTATCAACCCAAAGATTCTCTATAGATTCTCTCGGGTTCATAATATTGGATTCAGCGCCTTTAGCTCGTGTTCAGCACCACTGGCAACACTTACATAACTGTACATCAAGGGAATGTTAACCGTCATTAGGGAACTGTCTGGGGGATGACTAGAAAGGAACGGACTGGGACTGGATGTTCAAGTTCGTTTTCATCTGTCTGACCAACTCCTTGCCTGGATGGCGATCACGACATCCAATGCTCAAAACCGGCCCTTAACACACTTAGCCATTGCTACGGTTTGCCAGAAGTGTCCCCCTGGCCAATCATAGCCATGCTAGTTGCAACAAGTGTTTCATGTCGCTGATTGGTCTCCGTCCACCCATCAGCCAAAAATTAAAGATGAAGCCTGCCGAGGAAAACTGCTGGTAAATAAGCACAAACTGTCACCTATCCAGAGATTATTTTA
This sequence comes from Engystomops pustulosus, assembly GCA_019512145.1. Lineage (NCBI taxonomy): Eukaryota > Metazoa > Chordata > Amphibia > Anura > Leptodactylidae > Engystomops > Engystomops pustulosus. The sequence goes on along the minus strand of CM033647.1, from coordinate 144,130,084 downwards.
CCTGTCATGACACAACCATTCAGTAATATAAGTTTGGTGTGGGGTTTTTATAGCCTCTCTAAAAACGACCACCCTACATGAATCACCTCACCGTGAATCCCCGGCACAGCGGATGAGCCTTCGTCACACATAGTTGATTTCATCCTTACACAGCCCCCCGCCAGAACATCAGGTCTGTTAATCCCTGCAAATAGAGAAATTTGCATTTAGAAATACACCTCTTTTACATATCCTTCAGTGCATATTTAGCATTACCAGTAGAAAAGCTTTATATAAAGATAATAATCCATCGGACAATCGTCCTTCATACGAAAGTTTGAGTTGATTCCTAAATAGAGGTTACTCCTTTGTGCAATCAGACGGATTAATTGTCTCCTAATTTGTACATGAAGGGGGACATTGGCAGCACTTTACCCCCATAGGTAGAGTTAAAATATTAATTTCTATATTCCCTCTTTTATGTAAAATCATGCACGTTTTTACCTAACACATCAACCCCTATAGTAATATGTAAATGTAGCTTAGAAAGAGTCGCTTATTTGTCACTGATTAGTCACTCTTTCTAGAGCCTGGAGGGGAGAGCACCTTAATAATGTCCATATTTTGTCTAGTATTATTTATAGTACGTAACACCATTCCTGGTGTCTTTATAAAGATGTGAACTCATCTTTCAGATCTGAGGCTTGTCGTTTAGGAGCTAAAGAACAACAAAAGCCTGCAATTAAAGACAATGACATGTTCATCTATGGTCCATTCTGTAGCCCAGAACCACAAGCCTGATGTATTTGAAAGACGGATTAATTACTCTTTAAATTAAAAAGACACCAACCATGTTTCTAGATACTATGGAACTCCCCAAGTGACTTGTTCTGCTCATTTTAACATTAATTTGGAGTCATTTTTTAAAGGTGACATTCAACCTTACCTAGGGACTGGTAGTTTATGTGGAAATTCTAGTTAAAGAGTCCTTTTAAAAATGGAGCCGTTGTGTTTAAAAACTTCAGGGAGGGGATTCAGAACAGAAAAAGTTTGTACACCTGTAAGAATTAGTCTCCTTGACTAGATTTACTGAAATCCAGTAAGAGATTTTCTATCCATTATATATAGATATATTAATAGTGTTAGGCATCATTTTACTATTGGTCCACTTTAGGATTTTTTTTCGTGTAATATTCAGTCATTATCGGCCTATTCGCTCCGGGCCTCGATATTCTGTTTACAGATGTATTATCCCTCAGGCCCATCAGCACTATATTCTGTGCAAATACCCGTGTAATTGTGTCCGCCAAATGGCAGGAATTTTTTGCGCCTCCCTTCAATGTATTGTAAGATAATCCGCCAATAACATGCAGCACAGCTACTTGTGAGAATCACATCAGTGCAATTACCCAGTTCTTCAAAAGACGACATAGTGATCAACACATGGGGAGGGGATCTGTGCGTGGAACAGTCTTCTAATGTAAACCTCAAACTGAGGAAGCCATGAAAAATCACACTTGGCCGCCAATTATGTATTTACCTAAGGCTTTAGTATAAGCAAATGGGTGCACAATCAACTCCTATATGACATACATTACTAACTGGCCATAAACATTAGATAACCCCATCATCTGTTATACTCTACAAAACCGAGAGCTACCCTTCTCCCGGATCCAATATCACTATTTTCGGATCCAGATTGTCCCCTCATTAAGGACAACCCTACTTACAGACGACCCATAGTTAAGACGGACCCCTCTGCCCGCGTGACCTTTTGATGAAGCTCTCGGGAAGCTTTACTATAAGTCCCAGAACTGCATGATCAGCTGTAAGGTGTCTGTATGAAGCTTGATTGATCATCTGGGTCCAATTACAGCACAAGCAGTTTCCAATTGGTTCCACTGGGGCAAAAAATTTTTTGTCTGGATCTACCTTATAAACTATCCCGTTTCAACTTACATCAATCCCTTAAGAAAAACCTACAGACCCTATCTTGTATGGAAACCCGGGGACTGCCTGTTACTGTGGTGTCTTGAACAAAAATGAGGCTCTCCTATTTAATTCCTAACCCTCATCTATAGGAGAGACTTTTGACAGTCCTTAACTACTAAAATTTTTTCGTCCATATAGTAACCAAAAAAAAATAAATAAAAAATAAATCAAAGTTGAGGTACTATTTTTGGGAAACAGAGACAGTTTTTAAGCTTCACGGGAGGACGTATCTGTGGTCAACATTTTGTACCTTTGGATTCTAATTTCACCTACGAAACTTTGTAATTCAGGAAGTAAACGTTAAGACTCAGGGCGGATTCTCCTGGGCCCGTTTTTTCAATGCATCCAAGCGGCCAAGTGGAGGTGATTTGGCCAAGACTGCATTTGCGTTTTGGCCAACCGCCTCCCCACTGCATTTATGTATGGTTGTAAAAAACATGACGAAAAAATGTCACGAGGGAGTCCGCGCCCTCAGGGGACAAGGCTGTATAGTGTCCCCGGGATGATCTCGGCTCCTTTCCTTTTCACCCACAACATAGCAGTGACCGTGTGCCATGAGCTCTAATTTTGAAATTTGGCTCATGTGCAGATTGGGCCCTTTTTAAGATGTCGCAATCAAGAGAGTATAGTAAGACCACAAAAAATGGCTGCTGCACAAACTACAAAGTGCTCATCGAGGTAGAGTAATGGCTCCTCGAAGGAATATACTTATATGCCTTCGAGGATAAGCCGACCGATAGTGAGTCCGACGACCCCTAATTTTTAACTCACCAAAAACTGGGTACATATATTTAGCTCGAGTATAAAGCCAAGGGTTGGAAATGCATTGGTCACAGACCCCCCAGTAGATACTGCCACCAGCCCCCTATAGTATACAGCCAGTCCGCCTGGCCCCCAGTGTAGACACACTGGCCCCCATAGTAACCGCACCTAACCTGCCCCGTGTGGTATAAAGCCCGCCCCCCGTGAGTGAGTATACAGCCCACCTCCCCCGATTAGTATAGCAACGCCTGCCCCGAGTAGTATAAAAGCTTTGCGCCAGCATTAAAAAAATAATAAACTATATCTCACCCTCCCGGTTGGCGCCCCGATGTGCATCGCTGCTCCCCCTATTCCGACGGCTCGTCTTCCAGGCTCTCCGCGCCCGTCTTCTTCTTTCTGCCGGGCTCCTCCATTGCTCTCGTCTCCTCTCTCGGCCTGCGCCTAGTGGGTAAAAACCCGTCATACTGTAGCGCCGCCCGTAGAGAGAACAATGGCGGGGGCGCCAGGCAGAGAAAGAACGACGGGCGCGGACGCCTGAAGACAAAGCCGCGCGGACATCGGGGAGCAGCGCTGCACATCGGGCCACCGGAGGTGAGTATATACGTTTATTATTTTTGAACTTCCTATATGACTCGTGTAACGCTGAGGGGACGTTGTTCATCAGCACATTTTTTGTGCTGAAAACTCGCTTATACACGAGGATAAACGGTAAGTGATTCCATGACACGTCTGTTGTGATGGCCATACAACAACCCCAGGGTTGCCCTAACCCTGCAAAACAGAGAGCAGTCCATCCCTGCCTTCAGCTGAGTTGCCAGTCTGTTGAGAAATGCAATTCATCAACCGAACAGGGAGAGTCTTGGCCCGATTGCATATGTTTTCCACTGAAATCTGTATTACATTACAGAACTGAACTTTGGACGGTGCTTTACAGTGGATTTTATTTCTCCTCTGGTGTAATGATATAATGTAGAAAATGATTGGACTGTGTGGGTTATATTTAGGGGCTCGTGCATCTCTACTCCAAACATTGGGCCACAGTTATCAAGACCAGTGCAGTCTGTGCTAGGTGCACGGTGCGGCAGATAATTGTATACTGGCGCCCGGTCTCCATGAATCTGGCGCCTCTGAGCTGCTCAGGAAGTGGGCACCTTTTTTTTTTTTTTGTTGCACTTTGTTCATGTGCAGGTAGAATTGTGGCGCACATCATCAATAAATATGGCGCAAGGTCCGACTAAGCAGTAACTCTCCCCTCTGGGTGCACATTATTTTTGTCTTGTCGGACACAGAGCAGCCGCGACACATAACTGGCGCAGACACTTTATAAATACATGTACAAGGAGTTTGCACGTTCTTTCCAGTGCAAAGTCAGACAGAAAACTGGCGCAAATGCTTTAAACGCTTGTGGGGCATGGAAGGGAAGGTGCAAAAATTGTGCAAATGGTGAGCATACGCCAAAAAGATATGATTACAGGCAGCATGTTATTTGTATTGTAGGAGGAGCTGAGCAGATTGTACATAGTGTCCTATCTGCATATCTGCAGGCAGCATGTTATAGAGCAGGAGGAGCTGAGCAGATTGTACATAGTGTCCTATCTGCAGGCAGCATGTTGTAGAGCAGGAAGAGCTGAGCAGATTGTACATAGTGTCCTATCTGCAGGCAGCATGTTATAGAGCAGGAGGAGCTGAGCAGATTGTACATAGTGTCCTATCTGCAGGCAGCATGTTATACATAGTTTTCTAACTGCAGGCAGCATGTTCTGGAGGAGCTGAGCAGATTGTACATAGTGTCCTATCTGCAGGCAGCATGTCATAGAGTCAGAGGTGCTGAGCAGATTGTACATAGTGTCCTATCTGCAGGCAGCATGTTATAGAGCAGGAGGAGCTGAGCATATTGTACATGGTGTCCTATCTGCAGGCTGCATGTTATAGAGCAGGAGGAGCAGAGCAGTAACGGGTTGGACCCCCTTTTGCCTTCAGAACTGCCTCAATTCTTCATGGCATAGATTCAAAAAGGTGCTGGAAGCATTCCTCAGAGATTTTGGTCCATATTGACATGATGGCATCACACAGTTGCCGCAGATTTGTCGGCTACACATCCATGATGCATCCATCTATTGGATTGAGATCTGGTAACTGTGGAGGCCATTTGAGTACAGTGACCTCATTGTCATGTTCAAGATATTGCAAGCTCCCGGTCCACCACATCCCAAGATGCTCTATTGCAGCGATGGGCGAACCTTTTGACACAGAGTGCCCAAACTACAACCAACCCTACTTTTATGTCGCAAAGTGCCAAGATGCAATTCAGCAAGTAACCTATGATCCCAACTGTAACAGAATCTTAATCGTAATTGGTGTTCTGAGGACACCATACAATAGAAAGAAAAATTTGGATTGTCGCTTCCCTCCAGGGTACCCTGAAGCGGAGAAATCAGGGGACCCAGAGCAGAGCTCCAACCATAAATCCCATCTCTATCCACACCTTCTCGCTCTTTGTGTAGTCTTTGCAGCCAAGAAAGGTGTTAACCAAAAATAGTGTTGGACGCAGGAAGAAACCTTGAGTCATCTAGAAAATTTTGTGCTGGGGGAAGGACTGGGTGCCCACAGAAAGGGCTTTGGTGCCACCTTTGGCACCCATGCCCATATTTTCGCCATCCACTGTCTCTTTGATTGAGATTGGGTGACTGTGGAGGCCATTTGAGTACAGTGACTCATTGTCATGTTCAAGAAACCCAGTCTGAGATGATTCCAGCTTATGACTGGCGCCATTATCCTGCTGAAAGCAACATCAGATGTTAGGGTACATTGTGGTCATAAAGGGATGGACATGGTCAGCAACATACTCAGGTGAGGCTGTGGTCGTTGCACGATGCTCACTTGGTAACCAGGGGCCCAAAGAGTGCCAAGAAAATATTCCCAAACCCAGTGACACCACCACCACCACCGCAAGCCTAACCGTTGATACAGGCAGGAGGGATCCAGGCTTCATGTTGTTGACGCCAAATTCTGACCCTATAAACCATCCGTGTCAGCAGCAGAAATCGAACTCATCAGACCAGGCAACGTTTTTCCAATCTTCCTACTGTCCAATTTCGATGAGCTGTGCAATTGTAGCCTCAGTTTCCTGTTGCTAGAAGAGTGGCACCCATTGTGTCTTCTGCTGCTGTACCCATCTGCCTCAAAGTGACGTACTGTGCGTTACAGATGCTCTTCTGCCTACCTTGGTTGTAAACGGTGGCGATTTGAGTCACTTTGCCTTTCTATCAGCTCGAACACATCTGCCCATTCTCCTCTGACCTCTGGCATCAACAAGCATTTCCCCCCAACTGCCGCTCACTGGATGTTTTTTCTTTTTCGGTCGGACCATTCTCTGTAACCCAGAGATGGTGTGCGTGAAAATCCCATAGATCACAGTTTCTGAATACTCAGACCAGCCCTTCTGGCACCAACAACCTGCCACGTTCAAAGGCAGAATCACCCCTTTCTTCCCCCATACTGATGCTCGGTTTGAACTGCAGGAGATTGTCTTGACCATGTCTACATGCCTAAATGCACTGAGTTGCCGCCATGTGATTGCTGATTAGAAATTAAGTGTTACGAGCATTGGACAGGTGTACCTAATAAAGTCCGGTGAGTGTATTTTACCAGAGTTCATTGAGGCCAGTAGGGCATTTTGGATGAGATATATACAAGGCTCCGATACTACTGAAAGTAATGGAAATGTCCCTTTACAAATATTAGCATATTTGTCTCTATTTAATAGCCCCATGTACGAGACCTACCACGGAGCCATACCTGGGCTGAAGAACACAACTGGGTGGAGAAGGGAGGGGTATGAGCGCATCCTCACCACCTCCTCTCGTAGGCACTGCACGCCTATTGAGAGGCGGGTCTGCTCAATTTTTTTTGGTGCGGATGGGTGACACTTTTTGCTCATTGGCACAGAATGGGTGCACATATACGATTGTGAGCATGGACCCTGAATAATCAGTTGCATACATTGTAATGCCAGTATACAGTAGATGGAGCCATCGGCTTCAGCTTATTCCATTTTGTAGGCCCCTACCAATCTGATACAAATAAATATTCTCAGTACCAAATATGAACCCCAACCCGAAAAACTTGCATGCAAATGCCTCCCATGCTTTGTGGGTTAAAAAAGTTCCTAATAAGTTCCTTGATAACCCCAACAACAACCAGTTCCTGTACCTGTTTATTTTTATAAAAATCACACACTGCACTATGACGAATAATACAGTCATGCCACTCAGATTTCCGATTTCCCTACTTTGGTGCAGGTATATCAGTATTAATCTTTATTTACAACAGAGTAGCCCATAAATAGCTGTTAAATCGAGTATTACCAAGTACAAAGTGTCTTTTACTATAACGATTTCCTGACTTTTCTCCCCTGGTGAAAACTTAGATGAGATCCCAAGAGAACCCATCTCCCAGTGCAAATGCCTGCAGATCATCATGTTAATATTGTGATGGGCACAATGACTGCGACAATTAAAAATGACACTGGTTCAGTGAAGCAAATAATGTCTCATTATGAAGAAATTGGGTAGGCGCTCCAGGAACTGATGAGTCAGCAACGTGCGAGACAACACAGCGAGAACCTTAGTGTCAAAGTTTACACGTTCTCCTATGTGTTTAGGGAATGTGACAGAGAGTGATATTTAGAATATCATATAATCCTCCTTTAAAACACCTATATTTATGTATTTGTATCCCCACAAAAAATCTATTAGGACGGCAATACATTTATAATCTCGAATCTTCGCTGGACATGACCTATTACGGAAATGAGTCCCTAAATCCCATTTGTGAACAAGGAGTGGGCAACACTCTTGCTTATAGAACTGATTGATCAATGTAGCCAAATCATGGCCGAAGCGTCCCCTTCACCATGTCCCAGGTATAAATTTGGTTTTTCAGCCAGGGGTTCACAACCTTTCTGGTTCTAAGGGGTCATGTCATAATCTTTAGTTATATAGCGCCATCATTTCGTAGCGCTTTACAGAACTAGGGGCATATCCAATAAAATAAGACATTACAGACATAAACAACTCATATGAACAAGAGGAATATGTCTATGAGGATGAAGGGATGACACACGAGTATAAGGGCTTGTAGAATGTTCCAATTCTTGATTCCTGTCTAAACCCAGCCATCAGCCGCCATTATATATAAGTCCAAAGTCAATGTGACTGCAGAAGCCTGGAAGCTTGGTACCAGTGTTGCCGGTATAACACACAGAGAGGACGCGGTTAGTAAGTTTCATGCAGTTGTGAGTGCGATAGACCTGCCTAAAGAGACGGTTTAAGATACGTCTGAAACGTTGGAGGTCAGCTTCAAGGGTCACACTAGTAAAAGACCTAGATCTAAAACAACAGCACAACACAAATACTATCCCAGAATGTTAAATACCACAGTACAGCAATAAATACCGAACCCAAGAAACCAAATATTGCATTCAGACAATAACTAATGTTACAGTAATGGAGACCCCAACATCTGCCTTATAATATGGAGATCCCCAAAGTCCCCTAATATTGTAGACCCCTAATAATCTAGCAGACCCCCATGGCACCATAATAGTACTGAAGACTCGTATAGACCTGTAATAAATGGAAACCCCTAGAAACCTTTGATAATAACAAAGAGCCCTTTAAAATACTGGAGACCCCAAAGACCCCTGATAATACCAAGACCCCAAATAACTACGAGCCACCAAGGACCCTAATAATACTTGATACATTTTCCAGGCTACTCTTCTCTCTACCATGATTAGGGTACATTCACATTGCCGTAATGGGGTCCAGCCCCAAGTGGTCCCCATTGATGCCTATGACACCCGGACATAACCTATATTCCTGGCTGCTCGGTTAATGATGGAGAGGGGGAGGGGTGAGCAGCGCACAGCTGTATGTTCTGGCCTGGATACAGCTGGGATGACATGCGTATTTGAATGTACCCTTCAACTGGAGCCTCTTTTACTCCTATAGCACAACCTTAGGCTCTGGGGGCCTGGATGTTCACACAACCAGATTTATATTCAGATTTTTCATTGGGAAACTCACAACTTGCCCTATATTCCCACAGATGCCACTGAAATATAGAGCTTGTCAGTAAAGTACCATAATTTGGGTTTATCTTACGAAGACGACCCCCTTTCTGTCTAGAGGGGAGGCTTCTCTTGTTCGGCAGATCTGTCTATGGATTTTATGGCATGTACGGATTTCTCCTGTAGAGGCAGCACTGAGCAGGGTGCGGCACAGTAGTATGGAGGGATTATCTCTATAGCACAGCAGTTTATGGAGTATGCGAATTCTGGCTTCTAGATTAATCTACAGAAGGAAAGGAAACAGTGGATTCAATGTTGTGATTATGTAGTAATAAAGGTGATAAAGCCAAAACATCCCTACCCAAATCCTTTTGCAAAGGAGTCAGGCTGCCCACATACATAGAGAGTTATGTTTTTTCCAAAATCACTATGAATATTAGTTGATCGCATAGCAGTGACAATATACTAATTTTTATAAAGTTTTATTCACAGCATATACACAAAATGATCAGATACATTATAAGGAAAAACATGACACTTTTATCACCAGTCTCTTAGCCTCCCTCATTTACTTATCCCTCTTCTAGGTTTCGTCCATATAATTTCCTGATTTTTTTCTCGTGTTTTGCACTAGAATCTCCTGTTGCAGCTCAATCCATTCGTCCTATAAAAGACAGGACGGTGCACCGCTGAATACCCATAACCGGTACAGAGGCAAGTATAGATTCATATACAATAATTCCTTTATTTATACAGCGCACACAGATTAGCAGCGCTGCAGAGAGTTTTCCCAAATCAGTCCCTGTCCCCAATTATGCAGACAGCATGTTACAGAGCAGGAGGAGCTGAGAATTGTACTTTGGCCACCAATTGCGGTGAGGTGAGGTAGCATTTCTGCCTTGCAGCACTGGGTCCTGGGTTCGAATCCCACCAGGTCAACATCTGAAAGAGTTTGGTGTTCTCTATCCGTGTTGGCGGGGTTTCCGGTCCAGTTTTCCTCCCCACTCCCAAACATAGGTTGGTGTTTAGATTGTGAGCCCCATTGGGGACAGGGCCCAATTTCACTGCTTGTCAACCGCTGGTAATCTGTGGTGCGCTATATAAATAAAGAATTATTATTATTATTGGTTCTCATTAATTGTGCAATTTCTCTCCACCATCAGAAACATGATAATTTTTCAAGAAAAATAAGTATTTGGTCAACACAAAAGTTTATCTCAGTACGTTATTATATCCTTGTTGTAATGAGCCAGAGTCAGATGTGTTTCTTAATCTCACAAGGGTGTCACTGCCGGTATGGTGGCCATCCTCCATGCCAGATCTCCTGACTAGGGCAGTAGTGATGTGTTGGGCTGTCATGGCAACCACCGACTTTCAACTCCCTCAAGGTTTTCTCTGGGTTGAGTGTGGAGACTGGGATGGCAGCCCAGACCTTGAAATGCATCTTAAGCAGCCGCTCCTTTGTTGTTCTACGCTGTGCTTGGGATCATTGTCCTGCTGAAAGACTCAGTCATGTTTCATCTACTATCTTGCTGATGAAGGAGGTTGACACTCAAAGTCTCATGATACATGGTCCCCATCATTCTTTCATGTACACGAAGACGTCGTCCTGGTGCCTTTGCAAGAATCCAGACACCCATCAGGGTAGATCTGATGTTCTTTGAGCAACTCAGCATTCACTCTCCTCCAAACACGACAATTTGTGTTTCTACCAAACATTTTCTACTTGGTTCTCGCTGAACGTGTAACTTTCTCCCAACACTCTTCTGGATCATCCAAATGCCTCTAGCATATTTAAGACAGGCCCGGATATGTACCGGCTTTAAGCACAGGGCACGTCTGGCAACTGCAGGATCCCATCCCTGGTGTGTAGTGTGTTACGAAAGGAGCCTTTGTTTACATTGGTCCCACTTTATTTCTGCAGGTCAGTCATTAGGCTCCCCGCGTGTGGGCTGGGATTTTTGCTCTTTGTTTGTGGAATCATTTTGACCCCACGGGTGAGATCTTGTGTAGGACCTCTGATCAAGGGAGATATCAGTGGTCCTGTATGTTCCGTTTTTTCCAGTCATAATTATTGCTCAACAGTATTTTCCTTCACTCCCTATTGCTGAAGTTTGGAGTGTTGACTGTTTTAGGTGTGTGGCTGTTGTATTTAAATATACATGATAGTAAAACAGGACCTTACTAACACGTAATAGGCAGGTACAGATGAGCCTCTTAAAGAATAAGTTACAGGCGGGTGAGGCCTGGGATATCTTGTTTGGAAGGGACCAAATACTTATTTTCCACCCATAATTTCAATAAATATTTAAAACAGCAATTACATTTGCTAGATTTGTTGGCTCTTTTGTCTCTCATAGTTGAGGTTCTACCTTGATGTCATTTACAGGCCGCTTGATGCTTTTTAAGTGGGAGAAGTTTGCACATTTGGTGCTGAATCCAATTGACTCTAAGCATTAAAAGAGTCACCAAAAAAGAACAATGGAAGTTCAGTTTTAGAAGTTATGAGAGATATTCCAAAGAAGGAAGATGTTAGATTGAATATGACATAATTTTTTTTTTTATCACGAATCATTTGGGATTTTTGTTCATCATGGAACAAAAACAAACAAAACTAAGTACAATCCCTGAAAATAAAGCTCTAATCAGACTTTCTCATAGATCGAATCTAATACCCCGCTCCTTTTAGAAAGCACAGTTATCCAATGTGTTTATACACTACTCGTCTCTGTGTTTCCAAACAGGCAACGACACAATACCTATAATCAACAACGTAACTTATTTGCAACTATTGTAGCTCAGAAGTTCACCACTTCTAGGCCCCTTCAGACCATATTGTGCGAATCATCTAGCATAATGGCCGCCACAGAATGCAGTGTCAAGCACGATAATGTCGAGCACACACACGCGTCACCGTACCGTACTTTCTCCATATCGGCTGCGTATGCCCAGAGATCCCTCACCTCTATGGGGGGACTCGCGCGTGAGGACCGCTGCTCTTATAAAGCCTCCTCTCTTCCAGCCAAACGTCCCTCACAAATGTTAATATAAAGTTCAAAGATATTGGCTAAGTAAGTTTATAGTAAAAAGTATAAGCTTCCTGCGTGTACCACCTGGCACCCTCTTCTCTGGTTGTAAATCGCAATACCTTCAATCTGCTCATTCATTCAATCCTTACGGCGAAGATCCTAAATGTCTATGAAAAAGACATACAAGATCAGTTTTAAAAAAAAACTAAAAAAACCAAAAACAACAGACAACAATCACAGGCGACGGAAACCAGCACAAACAGAAAACACCGGCCTACCAGAACACCAAAAAATCAGAATGAAAAGACAACCACACAAGCCACAAGAAGACTACCGAGACACGACAACACAAAAACAAAAAGCACACGATGCATTGCAAGAAACATATACCAAGCGGAAGTGGTACCGACAAAACACCGGGCGACAGGGCAGAAAACCGCGACGAGAAAACCCGCCGAGAAAATTACCAACAAATTTAAGAACGCATTAACTCCAAAAAGAGCACACAGCATTCCCTCACATACAAAAAAAGTAACACAAATCAACCACATCCTCACGGTAAACACGCGACGGAAGAACACACGGTAAAGCTTAGAGAAGAAAACACCAGGAGAGAAGAAAAAAGTAGGACCCCAAAGTCAACGCAGAAGCCCCCCAGAAAACAAAACCACACACACCTAGCAAGAACATAACAGAAACCGAAAATATCACAGACAACTGACAGGACAGAAAGGGGAGGCACTCAATGGTCCCAAGCAATACGGGTTCTGGTACTATCATATCAAATTTACCTTCATAAAAATACATGTTTTAGTTATATCTGCCTGAGACAGTCAAGTAGAGGCTCTAGGGCAGTAGGGCGAGACTATTGCACGGTCTAGATGGCAGACTACAGATGCCCTTTTCGTGGGCACTCAAGTCATTGACCCCAATACAAAGTGTCCACAAACGACCAAAGACCGTCACATACCAAATCTTACCGCAGACCCGGCAATTTAAGAGATGCTTGCATCAGCGCTATTTTAAAACATGAATACTTCATTTACTGTTTGGAAGAGCGTAAAAGTAAAGTGTTGATATAACTGCAGTATCTTTGTGGTCAGACTACTGGCCCCTACATCTTACTGTACGAGAGACCCTGGAGATAAGCTACACTGATCGTCTGAATGTGCCCGCTTCCTGTCTTTCAACTGTATAAGTGGACTCAAGGGGCCATGCATTGGAAAAAAATAGATGTTGAAGAGCAGGTGCAATAAGTAGCTACTGCTTGAAAAAATGCAATGTTGGCACTTTGCGGTAAATAAGTCATTTTATTATAGTTTTTGGGCATCTGCGGTCTCTAAAGGTTCGCCTCACTTGCAGCGCCTCCCATAACTGCCCCAAATTCTGGAACACTAGAGATGGAAACCTTGTGGCCGTTTGATGACTGCAACTGGGATTTTTGCATTATAGCTCTCCAATATTTTTTTGTTTGGCCAATATGGGATGACTGTATTCTATTGCTCCTTTAACCTCCAGGCCCATGGTTTAATAGGAAAATTGTTTGATTATTGACAGCTACACAATTAAACATTGGAGGTATTGTGTCATTGATGATATAAGATAAATATATGGTGTGGGGGATTCGGTAGTTCAAGGCGCTTGGACCCCCTTCATCAATCAGCAGAATGAAGGGGGTTAGAGTTTCCCTTATTTTCTCTAGGTCTTCGTAGGACTTCCAGTTGCTAACTCGTGATGCAAAATCCCAGAAAGTCCCTGGAGCGCAGAAAAGATGGTTAAATTCTTATTAATACACAATCCCTTTAAAATTGTAATTCTGGGTGTAAAAAAACAAAAAAGCATTTAAAATTTGGGCTCAAGGTCCTGTTTCCCATAATGAATGGATAGTCGGTAGCTCATTGGCTGACCTCTCTATAGGGCTGTCAGAGACCACCAATTTCTGCAACTCATCTCTAAGCAGCCCAAAGACAGAGAGGTCCTGTTGTTCCATTGAAAAAGGTGAATAGGAACTTCTTCCAATAATAATATAATGTTATCATGGTATCCCCCTATCCTATGTAGGGATTACATAAACTCCATCAAGAACCTTAAACAAACTTAAAGTGATTAAAGGCAATTACCTATAAGCTCAAGTGCACAAAAATACTTCATTCCCTGAACCAGACGAAGTATAAAAACAATCATAGTATTCCTTTGCCACAGTCGCTTCGAGGCTTTCCAGTCTCCTTGAGTGAGGAAAGTCCGGACCAGTACCGTCCGCTAGTACTTCTTTTGTAGACCTGAATGGTGTAGAATAGATAAAGGAGTCACTACATATAAGAATGGGGCTAATATTGTGAGTTTCCATTTGACATGAATGTTATGACTTCGTTGTACCTTAATATATACAGACTGCATTCCTCCCTCTGCCCCTAGCATCAATATCAGCGAAGGAAAGTTTCCTGATATCAAGGCCTTCTGGAGAAAGAGAGGTATAGGGGAAGTAATGCCATCGTAAGACATGAAAGGGAAAGTGGTATAGAAAGACATAGCATTTTTGCACAGTTATGTGTTTACCTGGTGATGGTCCCTGCTGTGCTTTTTAGATTTCTTCCTCATGTGTGCCGTGCCATCAGATGTATAGGGTCTTTGCCTCCTGAACCCATTTTCCTTTCTCTCGTCTTTCTTCGCAAAACGCGGTCATACTCCGCACGGACGAGTACTTTTTGCTTAAAAACCCGTAAGCCTCATTTCAGACGCCAAACTGGGAGTGCAGCATAGGGTTCCGCGGGGTCACTGTCAGGATGGCACTAAAATATGAGAAGATCATAGCATAGGATCTTGTTGGTCCCTATTTTTTTTTTTTTTTTACTTTTTACCATATTCTATAACAGGGTATTCCGACTAAGACAGATTCTTAAATATACTCAGGATACAAAATAAACACATAACATAAATACAGCATTTCACAGATATAATTCCAACCTGCTCTATGAATTTCTTTCAATCTCGGATCGCCCAGATCCGAACGGTAAAAGAGAGATAAATAAGAAAAAGAAGGAAAATAAAACAGTTGCAGAACACCTCCATCTTACTGCCTTGGATGGGGCAAGGCAGATTATTCTTTATAATAGCTTCTTGTGTCTGCCACCTCTATCTAAGCCATTTGTTGTCAGCGACAAAGGGATGGGGGCCAGGCCCGCACTTCCTATGGCCGGCTAGCGGGATCATGAGCATTGCAAGAATTGTCAGGTTGTCCATTTTTGATTCTTTTCTGTCATATTTCACTCTATGTCTGTTTTTTTATCGTTTTCTGTCACATGTCGCTCAGTGTATCCGTTTTAATGATCCGGTTTCTGTCAGATGTCGCTCTGTGTCTCTGTTTATGATCCGTTTTTTGTCAAAGTTTCTCATATGTCCTTCGAATGATCCGTTTTCTGTTAGATAGCCGCTCAGTGTCTCCGCTTATGATCCGTTTTCCTGTCAGAATGTTGTTGCATTATGCCTTTTTTATGTCCGTTTTCCTGTCAGAAATTCCGCTCAGTAAAGTCCTTCTATGACCGTTTTCCTCTGTCAGATGTTGTTCATGTCTCCGGTTATGATCTGTTTTCTGTCAGCTGTTGATCAGTTTAATCCATTATGATCCTTCTTCTGTCAGATGTTGTTCAGTGTGTGCGTTTATTGCTCTGTGTCTGTCAGATTTCTCTCATTTTGTCCATGTATGATCCATTTTCTTTTTCTTCACGATTTAGTTCCGTGGAAACCCATGATGAATGTTGTAAGTTTTCTTCGCAATGGATCCGTGGGAAAACCCCATGGCAAGTTTGCATGTTTCAGAGCACACTGGTTAATTTAATGCGTCCCCCACATCAATGACTTGTCTTGGGCGTTTTTTCACATGTGTCACGTGCAAGTAAGCATATGAGAGTTTCACTTGCATAAAAAACAAATTTGTGTGTTAAAAAAAAAATGTCATGTCTAAAACGCCATTGAATTATAACCATTGTCTGGGGCGTCTCACTCAAACTTCACAGAACTTTTGTAAGGGTCCTTAGGTTACATGCACATGAATGTCTTTTTCTATGGGTTCAGATCTCCAATATGTAAAATGTTATCCTGAACACTACATTGTACCCTCCAAATCCAGATAGACTTCATTTCTGGGACCTGGGGGACGTTCTTTAGGGAGTAAACTGTATATCTTATGCACAGGATGCTTAGATGAACACAGAATTCTTTCTGAAGGAATGGATGGGGATGTATATAAACAATGGAAGAAAAAGTTTCTCACTAATTTACTTATCACCTAAGATCACAGGGACATGATAAGTGAGCAGTACCCTTGTCCATTATTAAACTCATTTACTACCAACATATTCATTCCCCATCTATCACACTTTACTGCAATGCTGAAGCACACAATGAGCCTAATGTTGGGGAATTTTAAATTACTGAAATGGACCTAAATGTTTGACTATAATATTTAGCAGTAACCTCATTAAGGGGGGCGGTGCTGACAGTCTCACCAGCTGCATCTTAGGAGAATGTTGTCCCATTTTGTATCCTGGAAACCCTATTAAAGAAGACCTGTTTCCTCATACTGATATCATAATATCACGATTCTCTACCTCCAGGAAACGTATAAATAGGTTATTAGCATTCCGCACATCGAATACATTCGGTCAGTGCAATCAATGAATACATATGAATATAATAATAATTGTTATTTAATATATCGCGACAGTCGAGTCTGCAGCACTGCACATGCTTGCCAAATCAGTCCCTGTCCCCAATGGGGCTCACAATCGATCAACCTTCCAGTATGTTTTGGATTGTGGGAAGGAAACCGGAGGAACCCCACGCAAACACGAGATAACATACAAACTTTTTGCAGATGTTCCCCCTGGACCAGATAATATTGTGTAAGGCACCCCGTACTCCACCCATGAACTCACTAAAGTGCCCTGTGGGCCCCCATCAAAGTGATCGAGAAGTGCTGGATGAACCCCCATAAATTCATCTAGTGGCCTACACAAATGATAGCCACACCAATAACAGTAACGAAGGTAGATTTTACCAATCTCCTCTCCCATAGAGAAAGAGACGTAGTAACGAGACAATGTCAACATAACTACCTTTTTTATAACGCAAAAAAGGCATTTTTGATTTCCTTCCTCACTTGTGGCCTTTCTTCCAACACCTAGGACTTGATAATTGTCCTTTAAACCTTGCCTAAAACATATTTAAGAGTAAAAAATTAACCAGTAATTGTAACATAAAATAAAACTTCTTACAATTCTGTGCTAAGGTCTGCAAAGATATGTGTAACATAAATTTATTGTCATTCACACTGTGATCAAGCAAAAATATTTTTTCCAGATATTCAGGGAGTCGGTGACAAATTTAGAAGGCTCCCAAAATAATCATCGCGTGGTTAACGAAGCGGAACATACCCTTGTAAAACAATTTCCAATGGACCACAGCCCAGAAAACTCACTTTTCTGCTTTGTTGCTTAGATTGTACACGTCAGCAGAGTCATCTCCGAGTCTTTAGAGATCTTATGTCATATGACACGCTATTTGTATCCTGGGGGGTGTTGGTTGGGGTTTCTGTTGGTGGGGTTTTTTCACCCCACCCCCCCCCCCCCCCCCCCGCCCCCGCCCACCCCCCCCCCCCCCCCCCCCCATTATTCAAGTGGAATGCTATCAACCCAGGCCTGTAAGATGCTACTCCAGGCTGTTCTCATCTGTTCCTGTGGTAGCCGCCTCAAGAAGGCGCCATGTCCATTTCCAGCTGCCGTAAAGTACACAAAATTTTGGCAACACACCGTCGTCTAGACATTGCACGAAAGATTGTGTCTTCATATGGCTGGAAAGTGATTTCAACCTATAAAAATAATACAGAAAATATCACTCTTCACTATAGATACATATATCCATGAAACTCGGGATGGAATACACTAAGCAGGTCCAATAACTGGCTAATTGGGCAAGTCGAAAGTGAACGATGAGTCCCCGAAAATAGCAGTCTACAGATTGGTGACTTTGTTTTTTTAATAAAATGTACTGTGCGCTGACCAAATTTCACAGCCAACCAACATTGCAGATGATGTACTCCGAGTATCCATGATATATGGTATAAGAGTCCTGCTTTCCTCCAAAACAGCAATGCTAAACTTTGGTCATGATTACAGTGGGGAAGCACAGATTCCTATGTCATATAGCACATGATGCTCGAGACCCATCCTCTGCACTGCACCGTTGACTGTCAAATAAATCAGCCCACAGTTTCGATTTCACAAACAGAACAGTCATGTGCCACAAACCTAAGTTTTACCTTGGAAGCATACCTTTAAAGAAGCTCCAGTATCACTACTGCGTTCTTGAATGTCAAACATTCCCCCCCTGAGCATCATTGAAGGCCGCACATTCAGTAAACCAGTACTCTGCCCTGTGGAAAACACCCCAAAACAGCTGTGTACAGAAAAATTGTCCTGTTCATTACCTTCCTTTCCAGACCATTACATGCAAAAAACAAAAAAAAAAAAACCTTGTTCAGCAGCACTGCTATATAATAACTTACTCGCCATGGATGAATTTGGTATACCGTTCACCTCCGCCAGTGCACAGATAGGTTGGTCAGTGGCCAGACTTACTAGATGACCTGCTGGATGTAAGATTTATGCACGTAGTGCCAACAAGTTTGCACCTGCCTCCACTTAACAGCTGGGAATGAAGCACTTGTAACACGTAGGCCTCTTGGGAATCACCTATGTAAAATTATAAATAGCACCCGAAACTGAGGTAGACCTTGGAAGGAATTCCCAAATTTATTAGTGCAGATTCTCCACATATCTTAACAAAGAGCAGTTGCCTCCCTCGGTCCGTTTCTCTATTGTTTGATACCAACTTATGTGGCCATAACATCTATGATTGTAGGGTCTGGAGAACCCCTTTATTAAATGCTGGGGGAGGCATGAACTATGTACACCCACTTTATCCCCCCCTTAGGAGCTAAATGACTGCTGGGACCAACGTGTCACAATGATGGATCCCAGAGTGTTCAATTTTTCTTGTGCGTTGCAATATTTGCCATTTCCATCCACAACTACCATCCCCAGTGATCAGACACTTAGTGTATGCTATATAGGGCCGATGTATTTATCGTTAGGCAACCCCTTTAAAAGAACTCTAACCAGCAGGATAAAAGACCTGTATGCAAATGAGTCCTGAGGGGCTTCCATGCTCCATTAACTCCTATGGAACCGGATCCCTCACCTCATTTGCATACAGCCCTTCATCCTGGTGGTATGCCCTTTAAGGACTGATGGACCTAAACTTACATAGGCATCCAGTATCTGATGCTTTGCATTGATATCGTATCACGCATAGGTCATGGGTTCAGTTCCGAACGCTCACATCGAAAAGTTTACAACATCATCAGTGATATTGCCGGTGGCCTACAAAAGACACGGCTTCCGTCCTGAAAACAAAGTGGATCTTACAGAATAATTAACTTAGTATCGCCCCTCAATGTGTGAGGTAAAAGACAGTAATTGTAGCTTATTCTTTAGTACGAAAATAAATAACAACTATCCTATAGAGGCGCAAATGCATGACAGGTTAAGTTTCAGAAATCTCAGGAAGTTTCCAGTCCCGAAAATAGGTGGGGTGGTGCTGTCATTCTCAGGGTCGCATGGGTCTTCGTTGTGCTCTAGTTTTCCTCCTTCTTCCGTACAGACTTACCAATAATGCCGCAGAATGGCCACTCAATGGCCGCAATGTTACCCATCTCTAGTACACACTAGAAAATTCAATTACTACACAAGTTGCTGTTTGTTTCAGTGCGGTCCAAATCCTGTCCCAGTTTGCGGCACGGTATTCATTTTCTCCTATGCAGACGCGTGAGTGACATTACACAACCAATGATACATGGGCTCACAAACAACTGTTTCTTTTCTGCTGACTTGACTGAAACCCTACTGAATCTCTTGGTAGAACAAGATGACTTCCAGCTCACAGATGTATCTATTTGATGGAAGGGGAGAGAGAATAGAGACACCGACAGAGGCTACTGAGCGATAATACGTTTTTCCATCTCAACCCCAGTGTTTTATTCACACATACAGAGTTCGGCTGATTCCACACGACCGGTGCCCCGCCGTACCTAGCACACGCTGGCACACGGCAGCACACGTGGAGAGGAGAGGGGGAGAGCGCATATTAACAAAGCACAAACCGTAAGAAAAAGGTGAACTCCGGCTGACCTTGTCAGGAGAAGCGACGATTGCATGAACACGGGCTGCAACGAGCTAACGTGGAATCGCGCCGTACTTCATCTCTTCGTCTGACCATCCTATCTTGATTTGCGACAGGGACCCGGGTAAGAAATTTGCCCCATTATCTTCAATTGCTTAGTCGCACATTTTTATTTTTTTCACGTACAGATATCATCGTGAACAATATGCAGCATACACTGCTTTTTCATGTTGCCACTACGATCTTCCATAAAGTCAATGTTCCACAAAAAAATGGAGCGTG